>BPTQ01000004.1:71084568-71095118 GCA_019973895.1 Chrysanthemum seticuspe | reverse complement strand
AAAAAAAAAAAAAAAAAAAAAAAAATCGAAAAAAAATAGAAAAAGAGAAAAGAAAAAAAAATAGAGTGATTAAAAAAAAAGAAAAAAAACGGGCTACCATCCTACATCTATCCTTTAAATTTATGTTTGTTTATTTCAGTTATCTAGAGTTTAGAGTGTCGAGTCTTGGCTTAGCAACGCCATTCTTCATATGCAGTTAACATAAAGATTTTTGACTTGCCACCACTAAATAGCCTATCCCACCAAACCCTTATTTCCCTACCGTAAGCCTAACATTACAACCCTTTAAAAGACCTCTTTGATAGTCTTTCCTAGGTGCTTACACCAAAGCGATGGAGGTTTGATCTATTCTCAAGCCTATGGTAATCTATGTACTAAGACCGGTTAATGAGTGTTTATCTTCCATTTCCTATATTGTTATATTTCATTTATACACCTGAGAGAAATGTGAGTATCCAAACACCCCATGTGAGGTGCTAGTATGTAATTTCCGTGCTTGTTATGACTTTTGCGGGGCTTATATGTGTTGTGGACCGTTTTGAATTAATGTTGAATGACCCCTAACTTATAAATTAATTGGCTAAAAGCACATTTGCTTGAGGACAAGCAAATAACAAGTGTAGGGATATTTGATAAGGTTTTAAAAGGTACCATTTTGAGGGGTCATTTAAGTCCTTATTTGATCACTTTTGTATCCGTTATTGCTTAATATCGTTCCTTTTCACTTTTTAGGTCTCGTGAAGGCAAAATGTTGGAATGGCACTTATTTGGACGAAAAGGCGCGAATATATGAAGAAAATGGCCAAAGTCGAAATCGAGACACTCACAGTCGCTGAATGTAGAAGGCGACGGCGTCAGGAGCTATTTGCGACGCCGTCGGAGAATTATTGTGACGAGTCAGAACTCAAAACTCGTTTTTTCAAGGGACGGCGTCTAGTTGTGAAAGAGTAGGCCGTCGCTACTCAGACGGCCTAGATGCGATCCAGACGACGTCAGAAGCTGAAGAGGACGGCGTCACGGACATAAGGTGACGCCGTCGCAAGGTTAACGTGGCCAAGACGAAACCCTAATGGCGGCGACACGACGACGTCACTAAACATAAGGTGACGCCGTCGCAATTGTAATCTTATATATAGAATCCGAATTTTTCAGTCTTTTTGTGGAGAGTCTTTGGAGTAAAAAACTAAAACCGAACCTAAGGTGTCTTGTACAGTATTTTAGGGTTTTTAACCCTATCTTACACCAAGATAAGTCTTTGCTTCATTAATTCAATTATGTCTTTGATTATTTGTGTGTATGCTTGCATGTTCTCCATGTCCGGCTAATTTATTTGTGTGTTTGCTTAGGAAGTATGAAACTTAATTATTGAATATTGATTGGTTGTTTCTTATCTTAGTTGATTAATGATCTAGTAATGCGATAGGTCATTCGTTGTGTACTTAATGCTTGATTCATCTTTGTGAACCTTAGAGTATGATTACCTGAGTGATTGTAGGCTAAACCATCCGAAGAGCGCCTTAGAGTAGGAGTCTATAATCTCTAAGTGGATTTGTAGACAAGACCCTTTGGTAAGTTCAAAGAGTTAGGGAGAAACGCATACCCTACAACTTTAGAAACACAACGCAACTAGAAATAAGACGTGACACTCAACCATTAATAGGATATAATTAAGGAGTAATACAAACTAAGTAAACACATCTTTAAACTATCATACGAGCACACATTAATTAGACATAGACTCCCACAACCTTAGTTTAGATAATTAGATAATAGTAGAGTAATCGGTAGAAATACCAACCCCCCAAATCCAATACCCGAGATTCGTACCTTTCCATTTTCATAAAATATAAAAAGATAAAAAATAATCTTCCTCAACCTTAACCTTAGCGTAGTAACTCCCTACTAGCATTCCTATTCCCCTAGAGAACGATATCAATACCCGTGGCTTACCCTAATTACTACACTACAACGATTAGGTTCTCTGCCTAGGGTGTTATAAAACTTGCTCGAAGAAAAGGAAGTTCCTTTGACCCCGAACGACGCGTGTAGCGTTATCAATAGTATGATGTGGTAATCTGCATCAGGTCTGCTTAGCTGCTCCAGTGTCTCCACGTCTTTCTCCAACATGCTCACACGCTCTTTAACGTTGGATTACAGTTGATGAAGTTCTTTAAGTCTTTAAACTTTGTAGATTCTTTGTTGACGAAGAATCATTCTGACTTTGTGTTGCCTTTAATTATGAGAGAACTTTCATAAGTGATGTTGTTGGTATGAGCACGTTGAGAATCTGCACGATTAGTCCGCTCCAGAGCTTCCATAAGAAGTAAACATAGGAAAGGTTAGTAATAAGCGGATTCTGGCACTTACAAGTTTGAACTTCGAGAGTGTTAACAGCATAGTGTGACAACACAACTCTAATTCTCACAAAGGCCGTTCCTGAATCAGAGTCTCACAAGTGAGATAACACGATGTACCGAAGTACACCTACGATTCAGATGAGTCGCTGAGGTACACCGAAGCATCACCTCACGACTGTAGACCGTTTGAGACCACAAAGCGTAATCCACGGGGAGTTACCGAAGCGACCTGCTGTCAGGGCTGTTTGATGTTGACCCTGGCAGGAGTTTCCATTCAATCACTGAGGATCACAGATGTGAACCTCTCATAAATTTTCTCGACAGATTGCTAAGATCTGTGTAGGACTCGATAGCGTACCACTGTTGTTCTTATTGTTGAACAACAAGTGATGAAATGTCAAGTGTACCTAAGAGATCTTTTGATAAATCTCGTGGCTATAGACTCAATAGTGCGTTTTGGTTTTCCTGAGCGGAGACTAGGGAGAGGGTCTCCTTCTTCAATACCAGCAATCTCTAAGAGAAAGCCAATAGTTTACGTAGGGTTCCCTGTGAGAATGAAACAAGCTTCTTTCGGGAGAAACTTGATTGGCTAAGAAGGTTTAGTGCATGCGTCACTGGGTCCATGACGACTTTTAATCTTCAATACCAGCGTCATCAAGTGACAACCAGTAGCATATGAATTGAACCCGGTGTCTGCCCTAAGTTGAATAATCTGGAGGGCTATTTCTTTTCACCCTTTTCTTTTTAATTCTTCAACTCCTTCTTTCTTCGATTCTCATTTTCTCCTTTTTAGAATCATACCTAAGGACTTCTAAGTACTAACTATTTGTGATGTCCTTGGGTAGATCCCTCCGGCTCTGGCGGATCATAGGACGGTTATTCCTAACCTTAGTCACCTTATAACTCCATTGCCATAAAACCATTTTCATGAAAATCTCTTGAAGTGTTTGTAAATGAAAAACATGTTTGAACACTTCAAGAGTTTAAGATTTTCAGAAATACTCCCCCTCAACATGTGCTTAAGAGTTTTGACAGAAATCTGCACCGTGAGGAGAGAGTGCGCACTTTTTAAATTGATCGACTCAAGATAGACAATTCCTTGCGAGACACTATTATGTTGCATAGTTAAAGAGATACATTGTCAGCTTTTAGGTGACAACTAGCTCTAATAACTACCTTGAAGATGTGGACAACCCCGAGAGGTTGTCAAACCCGTCACAGTTCATGTCTATCAAGAGCTTCTCGAATAGGTGCAATTTGCTTGGATAAGTCTTGGAAGACAAATCCTTTCAATGTAAGACTGTTCAGATCCCGTCAATTCATGGGTTGAAGTCTTTTCACACGAGGATTCAATAGCAGTTTCACAACATATTTCTTATCACATAAATTTCTCCCCCTCAAAAATGGCATATAAATGTTATTTTTGAAGAAATGTTGAGAATAAATATGACCATTTTAAGTTTTGTGGGAAGATTACAAAAAGAACAATTTGTGAACAAAGTTTTTTTTTTAAGTCAAATACTCCCCCTCAACAAGTAATACCAACTTTTGAGGTTTTGAAAACGTAAGGGGAAGTACTTATTCTTTTGAGCAAAACCTTGAAAAATGAAAGGTTTGATAGGTTTTACTCAAAAGTAAGAAGCTTTCGCTCCTTTTATAGGATTGTGGCACTGAAGCGTACCACAAGGTCCTTTCATTACAAGAACGGGTTGTACACTGTTATGTGTGCATAAGCCATAGTCAAAATAAAACACATATCCAAATTAATATGAAATAGAAGCAGTTTAAGGGGTACCAGGAAGTCCAGTAATATCACCAGGAATGCGAACAGGGCGTTGATAGCCGGTGAGAGTAATCCTGTGACGACCACCTACAAAGCTCTCTAGTGTTCTGAACTGGTCCCTTCTGTACAACCTCTCATCAATCATGGTGATGATCCTCTTCACATCCCGTCTGTCCTGAGAGTTCCATCGCTTTGGTGTCCCAATGTCTTCATATATATCCTTCAACCTATAAGCCAAGCCATCCCTAACCTTCTTCAATGTATGATCCCCAAACTTGTGAAGATCTCTACACGTCATCAAGCAGTTTCGTTGTAGCTCACTACGGTAAATTACTCCGAATGGTTTGCTGACGAGGGTGTATTGTGGAAGCTGGTTGATGTAGGGAAGTTCTAGCTGAGGTCTGGTGAAGTTGACACGGGTCTGATACGACTCAACAGTAAGTTGTAGATCTTCTACACGTTCCTGTATCACTATGCTTCTGATGAATATGAGCAAGGACTTGATGTATTCGCGTTGAATTTCAGTCGAGAATTGTCTCATGCGTCCCTGTACCTTGGCAAGATACAGATCTTCAATGTCGTTGAGAGACAAGTTTTGAAAGTCCGATTCACAGAATTCATAGTCTCTTTCGTCTTGTCTTTTGACCACAATTTTCTTGAGGAAAGTGTAGTCCATTTAGACGAAAGAGCTACATGCTTAACAGCAACGATTCCTTTAGTATTGAAAACTTCATGTTGAGACTTCTGAACCTGGCAGCTTCGGTAGTAGATTCGTTGGCGTTCCGGCCAATGGTGAATCCCATACATCGCATCACGGTCATACAATTCCACATTGTTGGAAAACATGTGGGTAGCCTTTTCTTCAATGGCTATGCAGTTAGAGTATATGGCTGCCGGGAACGGAAGGGTAAGTGATGTAGCGTATTTCCTTGAACCATCACTGCCGTGTAGAAGAAATTCCAAGTCGTTGTTGAAGAAGTAGCGAAATGGAATCTTAGGCTGATCTGGTTGGCCAATCGTTGGTAGAGGTTTAGACCAGTCGGTGTAGTAAGGATCATTGTCTTTCCTGGAGAAGTTGATGTTTGCTTCAGGGTTGAGCCAATCAATGTTGTTGGACATGGATCGTGCTATGTTTTCAAGATGGTATTCAACCTCGATGGCACTTTCCAAGCTGTCTTTTAGTAGTTGAAAAGCTTCATTCCTTATTCGTTTCAACTCTGATTTCGTCATCTTCTTCACTCGGAATTTTTCTTGCAGTAACTTTGCATGCTCCAATGTACTACCATCTTCCAGATCTTGACCTTCAGGTGGGTAGGGAGTAGAATTAACAAGTATAGAAAACCAGTCGTATTCATCGGTGTCATCTTCATCTAGCCATGATACGACATTAGCCTTAGGCGACTTCTTCTTTTTCTTCTGTGGCTTAGATGATGATGCTGGTTTCTTTGCTTTGTCAGGAGAGGTGGGTTGTTTTTGGGGCTCAAGGACTTCCTCATCGTCACCACCCGTATACTCAAAGTGATCAACGGTTTTCTGAGTCTGGGGTGGTAACTCAGAATCCTGAGGTTTTCAGTAGAAGAGCGAGGAGGAGATCGTGGTTGAGCTGGAGTCCTTTGGGGTGGAGGTTGCATGGAGGATGATTCACCAGACTTCTTCGGGCGTTTAGGCTCGTCATGCTTATCCTTATCCTTATCTTCTTCGTCTCTTGGACATTTAGGCCTTTGAGCTTCTTCCCTGTAAGCTAATTTGAGTTGGTATTCCAGCAGTGCTTCAAACAATTTACCTTCAGAAGAAGTAAATGTTGCAGAGCGTTTAGACATTTGAGCTACCAGCCTGTTAACCAATTCAGCATCTGAGAATATTATGGGATCAACCGGGTTGATGTTGACATGCATTGGTGTTGATCTCATAGTTTGCTTGGCCAAGTGTAATAGATTCGGATAGAGTTGTTTGGTAAACATCTCCTTTGTAACTCCAGGAACGATATCAAGAAGGTACTTGTGAGTGGAACCTTTGATCATCTCGTTCATTTCCCCTTGAGGATCACGTTCCATGAACTTCCGGATGT
Source organism: Chrysanthemum seticuspe (assembly GCA_019973895.1). Classification (NCBI taxonomy): domain Eukaryota; kingdom Viridiplantae; phylum Streptophyta; class Magnoliopsida; order Asterales; family Asteraceae; genus Chrysanthemum; species Chrysanthemum seticuspe. The sequence continues at coordinate 71,088,910 of BPTQ01000004.1, read as the reverse complement.
ACTCCCTTGCATCTTTCATCTTGTCATTCTCGTCATGAAGGTACTGTACCTGGTCAGCGAGAAAATTCAGCTTTTTGTAAAGCACGTCTTTCTTTCTGACCTGTTTGACAGCTTTAACGATTCGTGTCTTAGCTTGAGAGATCCAATATGCCGTTGGCTTCTTCACTGATTTGGAAGTGGATCTGGTTGATCTTTTGGATGGTGGTGGTGAAGAGTGAGAGGATGAATCTAATGATGAAGAGTCATGAGGAGGTTCAGGGTCCTTAGGAGGTTAAGAAGTTTTCTCCTTAGAACGAGTTGGACTGTTGAGAAGATAATCATCATAGTTTACTTCATCATATTTATCAGTTTTAGCCTGTTCTTCAGCCTGAATCCTAGCTTCTTCATCTGTTTTAGCTTGAGCTGTGGCCTCTGCATCAGCTTTGGCTTGAGTTGCAGCTTCTTCATCAGCTTTATCTTTCTCTGACTTCTCAGTTTCTGGTTCCTCAATGTCATACTCAATAGAATCCTCCTGTTGCTTTTGTTGTTGCTCAAGAGTGGTGACACCAGTTCCCTTATCAGGTTGATTAACCGAATCAGGAATTGGTGTAGATTGGACTCCACCACTTGACCCTCCGGGGCCACCCATTTGATCCTTTGCAAACTCTTTCGCAACGTGTTGGAGTCTAATGATTTTAAACTTCTTCCTGTAATCAGTATCTAGAGGCTCTTCATCAGAGCTTTCTTCTTCGTGCTCAATCACTGGATTCTTTCCTTTATCTTTGTCAGCTGGTGGACTGGGAGGTTTAGCTACTGATGGAGTAATATCGGTTGCAGTTTCAGAGTAGAAAACCTCATCGTCTGATTCGGTATCTTCAGAGCTTTCATCCAGTAGCTTTCTTTTCGGTTCAGACTTAGGAATGGGAATAGGAACAACTTCTTTAGAGGGAACTTTTCGTCTGTGTCCAGGTTTCCTCTTAGGGAACTTCCTTTTACTCTCAGTGCTTGCAGCACTTCCTGCACTTCTTCTTCTGGTTTTCCTTGTGGGTGTGCCAGAAGACTTGTCATCGAGAAAACCGACTTTGTTTTCTTCAACTACCACCAGATACCTTTTGTATGTGTAGAGTGTTGGAATCACTCCTAAACTGTATTTCAAGTATTTATATTTCATATGTAATAGGTAGCTTTATTATGGCCTTTATGTTTGTTTAAGGTCAAGCTTATGTAGAAGGCCCATAAGCTTAGGCCCAAGCCCACATAAGAAAGGAAGGGAACTAGGAGTGTTGCCCTAGCTTCCCTCCTATAAATACTCTTGTAAACCCTCATTTGAGGGTTGGTTGTTCAAGTTATTCTCTCATTCACTCTTGTTGCATAACCGGTCATATTATCTTGTGTGTGTGTGCTTATAACTTGTTCATCCGCCTTCATCTCTTCTCTTATAACTTGTGTTTGTAAAACCAGTGACCTAACAGTGGTATCAATCGCCAAATAGTTGGGTGTACTCGTTTGTTTTTTGAAGTTTTTTGGTTTTTTGGGTCTTACGCGTAAAGATAACGCATTCTTTTGCTCTATTAAAAACTTGTTTTTTACACTTTTTAATCCAAGATTCTTGTACTTTCAACGTTTTAAGCTGTTAAAATACTTGTTTTTGGCAAAAAGTTTAAAACTTTATGCGTGGATCATTGTTTTTGAACTAGTTTTTATTCGTGGGTGTATTTCAACGCATAACTGTTTTGAGAGCTTTGGATCATCAAGTTTCACACTTTTGTGTTATTTTGGTGTTATTGAAGCTATTTCATCACACAAAAACTGGTTTAGAAACATCTTTGGGCAAAATCAAAATTACGAGTAATCCTACGCGTACTGAAACCCTAAAATTACGCGTAAGATTTTCCTTGGTTTGATCTTCATTTTCCTGGTTTATTCCGTGTTTTCTTACTTGGATAAGTCTGAAAATACGTCGACTTTGGATATCTTTTGCACTGTGATAGTGTAAAAGATCATTTGGGCAAAAACCCTAAACTTACGCATAAGCATAAGCTTACGCGTAGAAATCCTACGCATAAGATTCACTTTACGCGTAAACTAAGTTCTACGCATAAGGTAATCCTACGCCTAAGTTTCTACGCCTAACTTTTGTCTACGCATAACTTTAGTGTTTTTCCTACTTACGCGTAAGCTAAAACCTACGCGTAACTCCTCATTGTTACGCGTAACTTTTGGTGTTTTTACGCATAAGTGCTACTTGGTTCTTGTCTTTTCTACGCCTAAGGACACTTCATCAACAACGGTTCGTTCGACTACAAAGATCCATTTTTACTACACATGTTTATCATCATGTCTCAACCACCATAGTCTAACTATTTCCCTCACACTTATAATCATCAACAACAACAACAATTAACTCCACAACATCAACAATGGAATCAACAAGCTATTTATCAACAACAATTTAATCAGCAACATACTCCACAAATTGGTGCAATTCCACAACCACAAATGGTTCAACCACCACCAAGCCTTCAAGTTCAACCCTACACAAATGATTTCAATCAACATCCATCAAGGAACACTATGAAGGAACCCACTTGGTTTGCAAAGATGTGTGAAGCTTTAAGCAACCAACAATCAATTCATGAAGCTGGATCACTTGATAGACCTCCAATGCTCACTCCAGGAAACTACGATCAATGGGTGATAAGGTTCTTTAGGTTTTGTGATCTGAAGAAGCCACATTAAAAGTTCTTAAAGAAGGTTATCTTAGAAGGTCCATTTGAGATGCCTACTGTCATTGTACCCGGAGATCCAACTGCTGTTCCACCAAGAGATGAACAAACCAACATTGCTACTGTTGCAGATCTAAATGCTACAGAACTTCTACACTATGAAGCTGATGAACTTGCAATGGAATACATCCTCTTAGGATTACCAAACCCAATTCTTCGTAGTGTTGATGCTCAAAAGACTGCACAAAAAATGTGGGATCATATTCGTCTTCTTATGGAAGGATCTGTACTCAATCAGGAGGATTTGGAATCCAAAATTTACTTGGCTTATGAACACTTCATGATTGAACTTGGAGAGACACTAGAGTCCTATCATCATCGATTTTCAGACATCATCAATGATTTGGATAAACACAACATCATCATGCCAAGAATTGCAGTGAATACAAAGTTCCTGAGTAGTCTTGGTCCTGAATGGGAGAAGTATGTCATTTTTCTCCGTCAAGCGAAGAATATGCATCATTCTACTTATGGATTGTTGTACGATTACTTGAAGCCTCATGAAAAGGAAGTTGATCGGGAAAGGATTCTCCGTGCTCAACTTGCTAAACAGTCACAATCGGATAATCAACAACTTGCCTTGTATGCTCAACAGAATTATCCCTCTCAACCAGCAACTCAACCAACTGCTTCAAACACACCTTCACAACAACAACCTTAACAAAATCAATTGGTTCCATACAGCAACAATGCTCAAGCATATGTCAGTGAAGCGACTGAGGAAATCGATCCATTCGAAGCATTGCAACAAGGATTTGTGATGATTGCTAATGCTTTGGGCCGTTACACCAACAAATCCAACAATCGTATTCGTTCCTCATCTAACACACGGACTCAAGCTGTTGTGAACAATGGACGTGTTGAAGTTCAGAATTGTGATTATGGTCGTCAGATGGGCGGTGGTCAAGGGTTTAATGCCGTGGGTAGGAATAACAACAGAGCTCAAGTGGTGGAACAGGGAAATGCTCAGAATCGGTTAAATGGTCTTAGATGCTACAACTGCAATGAGAAGGGACACCTGGCTAATACATGCCCAAAGCCAAGGACTAGGGGCAGTGCTTATTTCAAAGAGGCTTTACTTTTAGCTCTTAAGGATGAAGCTGGTGGATCTCTCACAGACAAAGAACAGAGCTTTATGGCAGATGCAGACTCAGATGATGATATGGAGGACTTGCAGGCCAATGCAGCTGTTATGTTGATGGCTAATATGCAAGAGTTACACATGAGTGAAACAGGCCCAGTATATGACACTGATGGCTTGTCTCAGGTACCCGAACAAACCATCATCATATCTGAACTAATATCTCCATCAATATCTGAATCCGGCACGGCTCAGAATGTTCAAAATGAGTCATCTACATCTCATTCTGACGATTTTCAAATAAACCCCGTAGTTACATTTGACGATCCAGATGAACTTATGGTTTCCCTTGATAATCAAATTGACTCCGTGGTTATACTTGAGGATCTAAATAATGATCATGTTGTGACTCACGTTGAACACGATGAACCGTTGCCTCATCCAGATCTTGTTTTGTTACTTAAAGACCAACAATCCCAAATTGCTGAATGTGTTG
>BPTQ01000004.1:70870274-71082463 GCA_019973895.1 Chrysanthemum seticuspe | reverse complement strand
GGTCTGTATTCCAGTAAAGGAACATCTAGTGCTTACTTTGTTCAAAAGAGGGACTTTCGTTGGAGGTTTAGAGGTAGTGTTTTAACTGGATGACTTTTGTCTAACACTGGCTCCGGAAGGTGTATCATTTGGGACAACTAAAGCTACAAGGGTAACTGGCAGAAATGGATATACAACACACTAGGATTTAAATGGATGCCTAAACTTATTAATGTGTGTATATCTAATATACCCGCTTCGGAACCCTCTAACATTTCGGGTTCCACATCTACTTCTATTCCATCTGTGTCGTCTGTGTGTAATGCAGGTGATACAGATCATTCTCTGGATTGTTGATAGCGGATGTTCCCGACACATGACAAGCAATCTTAAACTGTTATCAAACTTTATTGCAAAGTTCATTGGCACTGTCAGGTTCGGGAACGATCACTTCGCAGCTATCATGGGCTACGGAGATTATGTCAATGGGAACATCGAAATCAACAGGGTTTACTATGTGGAAGGCCTCGGTCACAATCTGTTTTCAGTAGGTCAATTTTGTGATGGAGATTTGGAGGTTGCTTTCAGGGAGAAAACTTGTTTCATTCGTGATCTACAAGGAAATGACCTTATGTCTGGCTCGCGTAATTCTAGTCTCTACACTATCTCTATGCAAGACATGGTTGCTTCCTCTCCCATTTGCTTACTTTCAAAGGCAACATCTACAAAATCCTGGCTATGGCACCGTCGTCTCTCACATCAAAACTTTCAAACCATCACCAACCTTACTAGACACAAACTAGTTGAAGGACTCCCACGATTCCGGTATTCAAAAGATCACCTTTGCTCAGCCTGTGAACAAGGGAAAAGCACTCGTGCTCATTTTCCTTCAAAGGTGGAACACAGCTCTCAGCATGTGCTTCATCTTCTTTACATGGCTTTGTGTGGCCCGATGCGCGTGCAAACGATCAATGGCAAACGCTACATCTTAGTAATTGTTGATGACTACTCACGATGGACTTGGGTCTACTTTCTTCGAAGCAAAGACCAAGCTCCACAAATGATCATCACCTTTCTCACAAAAATACAGGTTCAGCTCCGCAACATCGTCAGAATAATCAGAACAGACAAAGGAACTGAATTTCTTAACAAAACCCTTCGTGAATTCTATGAGAAAGTGGGAATTCAGCATCAAACATCTATTGCACGTACACCTGAACAAAACGGAGTTGTTGAAAGACGAAACCGAACGTTAGTGGAAGCTGCAAGAACAATGTTAATCAATGCTAAACTTCCAGATTACTTATGGGCAGAAGCTGTATCTACTGCATGCTATACTCAAAACCGTTCTATGATCACAAAACGCCACAACAAAACACCTTTCGAGCTTGTCCACAACTATAAACCGAACCTCAAACACTTTCATGTATTTGGATCCCTTTGCTATCCGAATAATGATCGTGATGATTTTGGAAAGCTCAAAGCGAAAGCTGATATTGGAGTCTTTATTGGATACTGTGACAATCCTAAAGGTTTCCGAATCTGGAATCGTCGAACAAAGGAGGTAATGGAAACGATTCATGCTCATTTTGATGAACTCACGGAAATGGCTTCTGAGTACAACAGCTTAGAACCCGGTCACAACCGTTTAAACTACCCTCAACCCCCATCATCAGCTGAACAAAGCCCCCAGCTCACTCGTCAACAAATGGAAAGGTTATTTGCTCCTTTGTTCTGTGACGATATTGATGAACGTGCTCCAGGTGTATCCGCTGTTTCCGCTGCACAACCTGATAATATTCTTATACCTGATACACCTGCTACAACAACTATTGTTGAAGATGCACCTACACCAGTTGACTCCAACACAACAGCTGAACACACCGCTTCAAACAATGATGAACCGGCTGATGATATTCTGAATGAAGTACCCCCACCTGCAGATTTTGATCCAAATGCGTTCTTCAACCCGTTTGCTAATGAGACTGCTGCACCAGATGTTGCGGAATCTTCAACAAACCATTTGAATCCTCAGAATATGCACAATGTATACCAACATCAACCCTCTACACACCGATGGACAAAAGACCATCCTCTGGCTGACATTATTGGCAACCCGAATCAACCAGTCGTTACGAGACAACGTCTTCACACAGATGGTGAACATTGCATTTATGCACTCACTGTCTGCCAATCTGAACCTAAAAACTTTAAAGACGCAATGACAAAAGACAACTGGATTGAATCCATGCAAGAAGAACTCAACCAATTCAAACGTCTTGAAGTATGGGAACTGGTTGAAAGACCAACAGGAGTCTACGTCATTGGTTTAAAATGGATTTGGAAAAACAAATTGGATGCTGAAGGGAATGTTATCCGAAACAAGTCACGTCTAGTTGCTAAGGGTTATCGTCAGGAAGAGGGAATAGACTTTGAAGAATCTTTTGCTCCGGTTGCTCGTCTTGAGGCTGTTCGGATATTTCTCGCGTTCGCAGCTCATATGAATATGACGGTCTATCAGATGGATGTCAAAACGGCGTTTCTCAATGGACAACTTAAAGAAACGGTCTATGTCAGCCAACCAGATGGATTCGTTGATCCTGAGTTCCCGAACCATGTCTACAAACTGAACAAAGCTCTTTATGGTCTCAAACAAGCCCCTCGGGCATGGTACGATAAGCTATCATCTTTCCTCATTGCCAATAATTTCACCAAAGGCTCGGTTGACCCAACTCTTTTTATACAATATCACGGGGCACATATCTTAATTGTTCAAATTTACGTGGATGACATCATTTTTGGGTCTACACATAAAAAGTTTTCAATCGCTTTTGCAAAACTAATGAAGAAAAATTTTGAAATGTCCATGATGGGTGAACTTACATTCTTTCTAGGATTGCAAGTTCATCAATCACCCCGTGGTATTTTCTTAAGTCAGTCCAAATATGCCCTTGAATTGTTAAACAAATTTGGAATGAAAACCTGTGATACTTATGCCACACCAATGACTCATACCAAGAAACTAGACGCTGATTTACATGGGAAATCAGTTGACCCTACCAAATACCGAAGTTAGTGGTCTAATGCCCTTGAATGTTAAACAAATTGGAATGAAAACCTGTGATACTTATGCCACACCAATGACTCATACCAAGAAACTAGACGCTGATTTACATGGGAAATCAGTTGACCCTACCAAATACCGAAGTATTATAGGGTCTCTCATGTATCTAACAGCTAGTAGACCTGATATTGTCTTTGCCGTTTATCTATGCTCCCGCTATCAGTCGCGACCAACTGAAACCCACCTCTCTGAGGCTAAATGAATACTCCGATACATCAAGGGAACCATTAACTTGGGGATCTGGTATCCGAAGGATTCTGGTTTTGAACTAATCGCTTTTTCAAACGCTGACCACGAAGGATGCTTAGACTCAAGGAAAAGTACTTCAGGAGCTCTACAATTTCTCGGTGATAAACTGGTGTCTTGGCAATCAAAGAAGCAGGATTGTACATCGCTGTCATCAACCGAAGCAGAATATGTAGCCATGTCCGCGTGTTGTGCTCAAGTCATTTGGATGAGAACACAACTCAAAGACTATGGTTATGTATTTGACAGAATCCCGATGTACTGCGACAATCGGAGTGCCATTGCAATCTCGTGCAACTCAGTTCAGCACTCGAAATCAAAGCACATCGATCAACGCTATCATTTCATCAAGGACCACGTGGAACAGGGTACCGTTGAATTATACTTTGTGGGTACAAAATACCAATTGGCAGATCTGCTCACCAAAGCCTTGCCTCCCGCTAGGTTTAATGAGTTGGTCCACCGGATTGGTATGAGGTGTTTGACTCAAGAGGAATTGGATGACCTCTTAAAACAGTCTTAAAAACCTGTCAAACACCAAAACATCTTTTGTAAATAAATTTTTTCAAAAACAAAATACAAAAATATAAAACCTTATAAAACAACAAAAATATTCTTCTTATCTATAATCTCTCAACATGGCAAGTACATGTCCTCCTTCAACACTATAATCTCTCAAAATTCATAATTTTTACGATCAAGTGTTGAGGGGGAGAAAATTTTCACTTAACTGTTTCAAAACATCAGTGTACTTGCATGTTTTCATATCTCGGTTGTTTCATTTTACAATGGTGGTGAATATTCTGGTTGAATGACACTCCTCGGACTTAAATTAATAACCTTTCACTATTTTCTCAAGTCGAGGGGGAGTGTCGTCATGTTTCTTTCCTAAAAATCTTTGTTTGGTAACCAAAATGGAAGTTAAAAGGCTTTGTTTGAAAAAAGGAAAAGGTGGAGGGACCAAAACTGTCAAAACCTTAAAGATATTTTGAATAAAAATATCCTCCACCTAACATTTCACTTCTCATTTATTACTCAAAACACTAATACATCCTACGCCTAAGAATCGTTCGTCAAAACCGTGTTTAAGATCGTCAATTTGTAAGTGATTTCATGTTCCTAACAAGATTCTAAACAATGGTTTTAAATTTTACTCGAATCCAACGGTTAAAACATCGTGTAATCTTGATTTAGTGGTCTACGCGTAAACGTATGAACACCCAATCAAGAATGGGTGTTTATGGTTAAAAGGAATGTGTCAAAATTGATGATTTCCATGCTCTATAACCACCCAGAAACACTAATTGTGTCAGAATTAGAAATTAGGGTTTAAGGTTCTTGAGTTTGGGTATTTTTGATTCACTGCAAACTAAGTGTTAAGACTTGGTCAATATGCTCTCACAACATCTAAGATATACCAGAAAAACTTTGGTGCAAATTCTATGGCTAAAATTCATACGCGTAAATTTAGGGTTTTAGACTAAGCGTAAGGATTTCTACGCATAACTGTTTGACATGTGTTCTTGCCATAAATTTTTGTTAAAATGATTTTCTGTGATAATGTTAATGATTTGATGAACTTATTTCAGGTTTTGTTACGCTTAAAATTCAGAAAAAAGGTCATTTGCATTTCTACGCATAAGGATTACCCTACGCGTAGTCAGTTATGCCTACGCGTAAGGTTCTACAGTGGACTACGCGTATCCTGTGAAGGATATGCGTAAACAGTGCCTCTACGCATAACGTCTACTCTTACAAGTAAACCTTACGCGTAAGGTTTTTATACGCCTACGCGTAAGATCTACGCGTAAGGTCCCCTTTTCCTACGCGTAACTTTTTCTACGCGTAAGATAGGATCCTACGCGTAAGCTTATAACTACGCGTATAAAACACTTGCTTACGCATAACTTTGTCATTGCTACGCATAAGCCAGGATGGACCTTCATTATGAATTGTTACGTGTACAAACTTGTTAATAAACTTATCATATCATCACGAATCCAATAATGTCACTAATAAACTTAATCGTTTGATATGTTGTGAACAATAAGTGATAACATAAACTTTAAAACTTAAAGTTAACTAACTTACGAAACATTTCACGACATCATTAGACTATTGAACAGACAAGTGACTTAGGACTCGTAACAATCATTATCAATGTACATTCAATAACTAGACAATAAGACCTTCTGTTGACTAACATTATGTCTTTCGATATGTTGGTTCTTTTGGCTAATGTTATTTCAGATCACGACATGGCTGAACAAATGAATGTGGATGCATCTGAAGTTCTCTCCATTGCTGACATCTATCCTTATGGCTATCCAATGAAGATAGGAAAGAATAATCTCCGTGTTGACTTTGACACCCTCACTTGCTCAGAATCTTCGTGTTTAATTGCTATTGACATTCTGAGGACTCATCCGTATCAGAATATGCTCACTCACTCTGCAACTGTTCCTGAGATCTATATCCAACAGTTCTGGAACACTATGGAAAGGGTCAAAGGACGGACTGCTGTGACGGTGACTCTGAATCACAAACAAGTCACCATTACACCTGCAGACTTAAAGGCCGTTCTCCTAATTCCTGAAGTCGATCCAACCAAACTATTTGCCACACCTGTTGAAGAGCTCACTCTCCAATTCTTAATCGATATCGGTTATGACGAGGCTACAGGAGTAATCACCAAGCATTCTCACGTAGAGCTTAAGAGTATTCCTCAACCATGGAGAACTCTCTACATGATCATCACCAAGTCTGTTTCTGGTCGTGACAGTGGCTATGAGCATCCTAACCTCATGGAACTGCAAATATTTTGGGCATTGGTCAACATGAAACACATCGCTATCGAAGCTCTGATTTGGGATGACATGATGTCATTTCTCAACAAGCTTGGCTCAAAGATTCCCTACATCAATAATATACTAAACAGTTGATCCAGAGAGCACTTGGACTTCATCTTGATATTCCCAAGAGGCTCAATGACCCCGACAATCACGATATGTTGACGGAACCTATTCTATCTGTCAGAATCAAGGAATCGTCTACAAAGAAACAAGGTGCTGTGTTGCCAGATTTCCTTCTAACTGAAGATGTCAGAAAGCTCGAAACGTACAAAAGGTATCTAGAAGTAGTTAGACAAGGCAAAGTTGGTCATCTCGACGAAAAATTTTCTGGAACACCTGTAAGAAGAACCAGAAGAGGAAGTGCAGGAAGCGCAACAAGTACTGTGAGTCAAAGGAAGGTTCCTAAAAGGAATCCTCCTTCTAAAAGGATTGTTCCCGAAAAGGAAGCCGAACCTATTCCCACACTTGAACCACAAAGAAAGCTTAGGGACGAGAGCTCTGAAGACACTGATACAGATGAAGAGGTTCATTACTCTGCAACTGCAACCGAAACACCTGCCTCAGTAGCAAAACCTCCAAGTCCTCCAGCTGTCCAAGAAAAAGGGAAGACTCCAGCAATTGTACCCTATGATGAGAGCTCTGAAGAAGATGAAGAGCAACTAGATAAATCATACAGGAAGAAGTTTACAATCGTCAGACATCTTCAAAAGGCTAAAGAATTTGCTAAAGACCAAATGGGTGGCCCCGGTGGGTCAAGTGGTGCAGCTCAATCTTCACCAACTCCTGATGCGGTTAATCAACCCGATAAGAGAGCTGGTGTCACCACTCTTATGCAACAACAAAAGCCTGTTGAGGATACTATTGTATATGATTTTGAGAAACCGGAAACTGAGAAAGATAAAGATGCTGCTTACGACGATGTGCTTCTGGATAGTCCTACACGCTCTCAGAAGGAAACTTCTGAACCACCAAAGGACCCGGAATCTCCTCACATCTCATCATCATCGGATTCTTCGTCTCATTCATCACAACCACCATCTAAGAAGTCAACCAAATCATCATCCAAATCCGTGAAGAAACCACCTAAATCTTGGATTTCTCAGACTCATGAGAGAATTGTGAAAGTTGTCCAACAAGTCAGAAAGAAGGACATACTTTACAGAAAACTGAATTGGTTTGCTGACCAAATACAGTACTTAAATGATGAGAAAGACAAGATGCAGAAGGAAAGGGAATTTGTTCAGAAGTTCATGAAGAGTCATCGTAAAGAGGAACTGAACGAAATGATCGAAGGTTACACTAACAAGTACCTTCAGGATATCGTTCCTAAAGTCCAAAAGGAACTGGAGAAGACAGCAAGAGATCATACCCACAAGTTTCTTCTCGGCACTGTCCCCGGTGTGACTAGAGAAGTATTTTCCAGACAACTCACCCCTAACATCGTCGCATTGGTTAAACATACAATGGCCAAAGAAGCTGATCTCTCTGAATCTGAGTTAATCGCTAAACTAGTGATGCAAATGTCAAAGCGAACTGGAACGTTTACTTCGGATGAAGCTAAATTTTTCGAAGGTCTACTTGCTTTTCAACTCAGATCATCATGCAAGGAGTCAGCCGATCAACACAAACGGCCAAGAGATGACGATGATAAGGATAAAGACTCTGCACCAAAACGTCAGAAGCAGTCTGGTGAATCTTCTTCGATGCCACCTCCTCAACAACGGACTTCTTCTCAACAAAAGTCTCCTCCACCTCGGTCTTCTACTGATAAACCTCGGGACGATTCCGAGTTACCACCCCTGACTCAAAAAACAGGTGATTACTTTGAGTATACGGGTGGTGACGATGAAGAGGTCCTTGAGCCCCAACAACAACCCACCTCTCCCAAACAAGGACAGAAACCAGCATCATCATCCAAGCCTTCGAAAAAGAAGAAGAAGACGCTTCATACTGACGTCGTATCATGGCTAGATGACGATAAAACTGAAGAATTTGAATGGTTTGCTACACTTGTTAACAACACTCCCTATCCTGAAGAAGGTCAAGAATTGGTAGACGGTAGTACCTTGGAGCATGCAAAGATTTTGCAAGAAAGGTTCCGTGTGAAGAAGATGACGAAATCTGAGTTGAAGCGCATCAAGAATGACGCATTTCTACTTTTGAAAAACAGCTCGGAAAGTGCAATCGAGGTTGAATATCACCTTGACAACATTGCTCGAGCCATGTCTAACAACATGGATTGGCTCAACCCAGAAGCAAACATCGACTTCACCAAACGGGACAATCCTCCATATTACACCGACTGGTGTCGACCTCTAGGATTCCTTTCAGACATTTCTTCAACAAAGACTTAGATTTTCTTCAACACGGTGGCGATGGTTCAAGGAAATACGCTACATCTTTGACACTTCCATTCCCTGCTGCAATATACTCTGATTGTATAGCCATCGAGGAACGTGCTACCCACATGTTCTCCGACAAAGTGGTAGCGTATGACCAAGATGCAATGTATGGGATTCACCATTGGCCGGAACGCTGAAGAATCTACTACAGAAGCTGCTTGGTCCAGAAGTCTCAACATACAGTGTTCAGTACTAAAAGTATCGTGGCCATCCAACATGTTGGTCTATCGTCTAAATGGGACTACACTTTTCTCAAGAAGATTGTGGTCAAAAGACAAGACGAAAGGGACTATGCATTCTCTGAAGCTGACTTTGAGAATTTGAACATCAACGATATTGAAGACATGTACCTTGCCAAAGTTCAAGGTCGCATGAGACAATTTCCAACTGAAGTACAACGTGAATTCATCAAGTCACTGCTCATCTTCATCAGACGCATAGTCATCAAAGAACGTGTTGAAGATCTTCAGCTTGCCGTTGAATCATATCAGAAACGTGTCAACTTCACTCCACCACAGCTTGATCTTCCCGATATCAACCAGCTATCACAATTAACGCTCATCAGCAAACCGTTTGGTGTCGTTTATCGCAGTAAACTTCATCGCAGTTGCTTGATGACGTGTAATGAGCTTCACAAATTTGGAGATCATACTCTGAAGATGGTTAGGGACGGATTAGCTTATCGATTGAAGGACATACGTGAAAACATTGGGAACCCTAAGCGATGGAATTCTCCGGATCGGAGGAATGTGAGAAGGATCATCACCATGATTGATGAACGGTTGTTCAGAAGGGATCAGATCAGAACATTGGAAAGTTTTGTTGGTGGTCGACCCAGGATCAACATCACCGGCTATCAACGCCCTGTTCGCACACCTAGGAACATCACTGCACTTCCTGGTACCCCTTGATTTGGTTCTTTCATTACAAATTTGGATGTGTGATTATATATGTATATGGCTTGTGCACACATAACAGTGTACAACCCGTAATTGTCAAGAAAGGACCCTGTGGTACGCCTCAGTGCCACAATCCTTATAAAAGGAGTGAAAGCTTCTTATTTTTGAGTAAAACCTATCAAACCTTTCATTTTTCAAGGTTTTGCTCAAAAAGACAAGTACTTCCCCATATGATTTTAAAACCTCAACCGTTTATATCACTAGTTGAGGGGGAGTATTTGATGAAAACTTTGTTCACAAATTGTTCACAGTGGTCACTCTTCCCGTAACACTCGAAATGGTCATATTTATTCTCAAACGTTTCAAAAATAACATTTTTATGCCATTTTTGAGGGGGAGAAAATTTATGTGATAAGAAATATGTTGTGCTAAATGCAAATGAATCTGTGTACCTCAGACTTAACCAACGAATTGACGGTACTAAACTGTTTGTAACTCGAAAAGACTTGTCCTGGACGGGTAATAATTTCAAGCTAGTTCGCTAGTAATGTAAACGTGTCTCGCAAAGGACTTGTCCAAGTAGAAAGTACCATTCGAGAAACTCTTGATAGACATGAACTCTGACGGGTATGACAACCTTTCGAGGTTTTTCTACACCTTCAAGGTAGTTATTAGAGCTAGGTGTCACCTAAAAGCTGACAATGCAACTCTTTAACTATGCAACGTAACCGTGTCTCGCGGGGGATTGTCTATCTTCAGTGGATCAATTCAAAAAGTGCGCGCTCTTTCCTCACTGTGCATTTAACCGTTAAAACTATTAAGCACATGTGGAGGGGGAGTATTTATGCAAAACTTCATCTCTCACAGTGGTTCAAACATGTTTTTCATTTACAAACCCTTTGAGAGATATTTTCACATACAGTGGTTTTAATGGCAACATAGGTTAGTCATGGAGTTATAAGGTGACTAAGGTTAGGAATATCCGTCCTATGATCCGCCAGAGCCGGAGGGATCTACCCAAGGACACTACCATTAGTTAGTGTTAGAAGTCCTTAGGAATGATTGTAAAAAGGAGAATATGAGAATCGGAGAAAGAAGGAGTTGAAGAATCAAAAAGAAATGTAAAGTAAAGGGTGAAAAGAAACAGCCCTCCAAATTATTCAACTTAGGGCAGACACCGGGTTCAATTCATATGCTACTGATTGTCACTTAGTGACACCGGTATTGAAGATTAAAAGTCATCATGGACCCAGTGACGCATGCACTATACCTTCTTAGCCACTCAAGTTTCTCTCAACAGAATCTTGTTTCATTCTCACAGGGAACCCTAAGTAATCTATTGGCTTTCTCTTAGAGATCGCTGGTATTGAAGAAGGAGACCCTCTCCCTAGTCTACGCTCAGGAAAACCAAAACACACTATTGAGTCTAGAGCCACGAGATTCATCAAAAGATCTCTTAGGAACACTTGACATTTAATCACTTGATGATCACCTAATAAGATCATCAGTGGTTCATATCGAGTCCTTCACAGATCTTAGCAATCTGTCGAGAACATTCATGAGAGGTTCACATCTGTGATCCTCAGTGATTGAATGGAAACTCCTGCCAGGGTCAACATCAAACAGCCCTGACAGCAGGTCACTTCGGTAACTCCCCGTGGATTACGTGGAGTGTGTCTCAAACGGTCTACACTCGTGAGGTGATACTTCGGTGTACCTCAGCGACTCATCTGAACTGTAGATGTACTTCGGTACATCGTGTTATCTCACTTGTGGGACTCCAGTTCAGGAACGACCTTTGTAAGAATTAGAGTTGTGTTTTCACACTATGCTGTTAACACTCTCGAAGTTCAAACTTGTAAGTGCCGGAACCTGCTTATTACTAACCGTTTGAAATGTTTTCTTCTTATGGAAGCTCCGGAGCGGGATGATCGTGCTGATTCTTCTCATGCTCACGCCAACATCATCACTAATGGAAGTTCTATTCAAAAGCAACACAACCGTCAGAATGATTCTTCGTCTAACCAAAGAATCTACAAAGTCAAAACTTAAAGAACTTCATCAGCATTGAATTCCAACGTCAAAGAGCGTGTGAGCATGTTGAAGAATGACGTGGAGACACTGGAGCAGCGAAGCAGACCTGAGGCAGACTGATGCAGACAACAACATACTATCACTTTAACCACAAAGAACAATGATCAAAGAACAAAGATAATGATGACGTCGAAGCATAACTGTTCAAAGATAACTATCTCTCTACACTGGGGAGATTGTTTGAATCAAGGCAATTCCTCTCACAAGAAAGAAGAATGTCAGAAGACGTCAGAGCTACTATTACATCAACGCCTTCACCGTTTACATTCATATATACTTGAGGGGGAGATTGTTGGAATCACTCCTAAACTGTATTTCAAGTATTTATATTTCATATGTAATAGGTAGCTTTATTACGGCCTTTATGTTTGTTTAAGGTCAAGCTTATGTAGAAGGCCCATAAGCTTAGGCCCAAGCCCACATAAGAAAGGAAGGGAACTAGGAGTGTTGCCCTAGCTTCCCTCCTATAAATACTCTTGTAAACCCTCATTTGAGGGTTGGTTGTTCAAGTTATTCTCTCATTCACTCTTGTTGCATAACCGGTCATATTATCTTGTGTGTGTGTGCTTATAACTTGTTCATCCGCCTTCATATCTTCTCTTATAACTTGTGTTTGTAAAACTAGTGACCTAACACAGAGCTTTTTGATTTCATCAAACAGAAGGTGATCTGGCAACACAGCACCCTGTTTCTTCGTTGTTGATTCCTTGAATCTGACAGTTAGGGTAGGTTCAGACAACATGTCATGATTGTTGGGGTCATTGAGTCTCTTGGGGATATCAAGAATGAGTCCAAGAGCTCTTTAGATCAACAGTTTTGTATATCTGATATAAGGAATCTTTGAGCCAAGCTTTTTGAGGAATGACATCATGTCGTCCCATATCAGAGCTTCAATTTCGATGTGCTTCATGTTGATCAAAGCCCAAAATATTTGCAGTTCCATGAGCTTGGGATGCTCATAGCCACTGTCACGACCAGAAACCGATTTGGTGATGATGATGTAGAGAGTTCTTCAGGGTTGAGGAATATTCTTAAGATCCACGTATGAATGCTTAGTGATTACTCCTGTAGCTTCATCATAACCAATGTCGATCATGAATTGGAGAACAGTCTCTTCAGTTGGTGCAGCAACGTATTCGGTTGGATCAATGTCGGGAATGAGGAGAACAGTCCTTAAGTCTGCAGGTGTGATGGTGACTTGTTTGTAGTTGAGAGTCACTTTCACAGCATTATGTCCTTTGATCTTTTGTATTGTATTCCAGAACTGATGAATGTAGATCTCTGGAACAGTAGCAGAGTTGGAGAGCATGTTCTGATAAGGATGATTCTTCAGAATATCCACAGCAATCAAGCAAGAAGACTCTGAGCAGGTGAGAGTTTCAAAGTCAACTCGAAGGTTGTTCTTTCCAATCTTCATCGGATAGCCATTAGGGAAGATATCAGCAATGGTGAGAACATTTGGTGCACCCACATTCATTTGAGCGTCCATGTTGTGATCTGAAAGATATTTAGCCAAAAGAACCAACATATCGAAAGACATTATGTTAGTCAACAGATGGTTTTATTGTCTACTTATTGAATGAGATGAGTCAATGATTGTTACGAGTCCAAAGTCACTCGTTTGTCCAACAGTCCAATGAAGTCGTGATAAGTTTCGTGAGTTAATTAACTTTAAGTTTTAAAGTCCATGTTATCACTTATTTCTCACAACATATTAAACGTTTAAGTTTATTAGTGACATTATTGGTTTCGTGGCGTTATGATTTATTTATTTACAAGTTTGCACGCGTAACAAATCATAATAAAGGTTAAACAAGGCTTAGGCGTAGAAATGGCAAGCTTATGCGTAAACAGGGGAGGTATACGCGTAAACGCAAGCTTATGCGTAGGATCCTGACTTACGCGTAAGCATTATTACGCGTAGGAAAAGGGGACCTTATGCGTAAAGCTTACGCGTAAGCGCATATAAAATCTTACACGTAAGGCTTACTCATAAGAGTAGACCTTATGCGTAAAGGTCACTGTTTACGCATGTCCTTCACAGGATACGTGTAGTCCCTTATGTAGAACCTTACGCGTAACAGTTGCGCGTAAGATTACTCTTACGCATAACCTTCTACGCGTAAGGTGATCCTTATGCGTAGATTGCTAATAACCTTGATTCTGAATTTAATGCGTAATAAACCTGAAATAAGTTAATCATAGCACCAATTATTAAGACATACATTCAATATTTATCAGATCAAACATGAAGAACTCATTAAACAGTTATGCTTAAAAATCCTTATGCGTAAACCTAAACCCTAAGGTTCAATTTCTACAAGTAAGAGATTTAGCCATAGGAATTGCACCAAAATGATTCTGGTAAGTCTAAGAAGCCTATTAAGTTGTCTTATCCAAGTTTTAACATCAAATATGTCTTGAATCAAAAATACCCAAACCGTATGAACATAAACCCTAGTTTCCAATTTATGAATAATTAGTGTTTCTGGGTAATTTCTGGGTCTAAGTATGATTAATTCAACTTGAAAACAACCTCATACAACAATCTTTATCATCAAAAACGTTCACATATGAAAACCCCCAAACTAACGCATGAACCCTAATTCACAATATCAAGCAATTCGTATTTCTGGGCGAGTATTGATGATAAAAATGGACTCATAGTGATTAAATGAACGTTTTGACATAACCATTTTAACCAAAAACACTCAAACACGATTATGTGTTCATACGCTTATGCGTAGAACACTAAAATCACTAAATCTCAAGTTTTAACCGTTGGATTTGTGAAAGATTCAAAACCATTGTTTAAAAACTTGTTATAAACACAGAATCACTTTTAGCATTTGACACAATTAGTCCTTCCACCTTAACCAGATTTAAAGAATGATTTATATGCGTAGGATGAGTTTGGTGAGTATAATAAATGTGAAGAGTAAATGTTAGGTGGATAGTTTTATTTAAAATAACTTTTAGCATTTGACACAATTAGTCCTTCCACCTTAACCATTTTCATCTAATGCCCATAACTTCTATTTTGGTTACCAAACGAAAGTTTTTAGGAAAGAAACTTGACGACACTCCCCTTGACTTAAGAAATAATGAAAGTTTATAAATTTTAGTCCGAGGAGTGTAAGTGAACCAGAAAAATGACTACCATTAATAAAGAAACAACCGGGATAAGATAACATGCAAGTACAAGGTTTTTAATAAAACTGTTAAATGATTGATTTCTCCCCCTCAACACTTGATCGAAAAAATTACTGAATTTTGAAAGATTAGAGTGTTGACGGAAGATTTGTACTTGCCATGTTTGAAGAAATATAGATAGAAGACTATTTTTGTTGTTTTGTCAGATTTTATATTTTTGTATTTTGTTTTTGAAAAATATTTACAAGAGATTTTGGTGATTGACTGGTTTTTAAGAATGTTTTAAGAGTTCATCAAGTTCCTCTTGAGTCAAACACCGCATACCAATCCGGTGGACCAACTCATTAAACCTAGCAGGAGCTAAGGCTTTGGTGAGTAGATCTGCCAGTTGGTATTCTGTACCCACGAAGTATAATTCAACTGTACCCTGTTCCACGTGGTCCTTGATGAAATGATATCGAAGATCGATGTGCTTTGATTTTGAGTGTTGAACTGAGTTGCACGAGATCGCAATAGCACTCCGATTGTCGCAATACATTGGAATTCTGTCAAATACGTAACCATAGTCTTTGAGTTGTATTCTTATCCAAATGACTTGAGCACAACACGCCGACATGGCTACATATTTTGCTTCGGTTGAGGACAGCAATGTACAATCCTGCTTCTTCGATTGCCAAGACACCAGTTTGTCACCAAGAAATTGTAGTGCTCCTGAAGTACTTTTCTGAGAGTCTAAGCATCCTACGTGGTCAGCGTCTGAAAAAGCTATTAGTTCAAAACCAGAATCCTTCGGATACCAGATCCCCAAGTTAATGGTTCCCTTGATGTATCGGAGGATTCTTTTAGCCTCTTAGAGGTGGGTTTCAGTTGGTCTCGACTGATAACGGGAGCAAAGATATACGGCAAAGACAATATCAGGTCTGCTGGCTGTTAGATACATGAGGGACCCAATGATACTACGGTATTTTGTAGGGTCAACCAGTTTCCCATGCAAATCAGCGTCTAGCTTCTTGGTATGTGACATTGGTGTGGCATAAGTATTACAGGTATTCATTCCAAATTTGTTCAGAATTTCAAGGGCATATTTGGACTGACTTAGAAAAATACCACGGGGTGATTGAGGAACTTGCAATCCGAGAAAGAATGTAAGTTCACCCATCATTGACATTTCAAAATGTTTTGTCATAAGTTTTGCAAAAGCATTTGAGTATTTTAAATGTGTTGACCCAAAAATGATGTCATCCACAAAAATTTGAACGATTAAAATATGTTCCCCGTGATATTGTATGAAAAGTGTAGGGTCGACATAACCTTTGGTGAAATTATTGGCAATTAGGAAAGATGATAACTTATCGTACTACGCCCGAGGAGCTTGTTTGAGACCATACAGAGCTTTGTTCAGTTTGTATACATGGTTCGGGAACGCGGGATCAACGAATCCTTCTGGCTGGCTGACATAAACCGTTTCTTTTAGTTGACCGTTCAGAAAAGCAGTTTTTGACATCCATCTGAAAGACCGTTATATTCATATGAGCCGCGAACGCGAGAAAGATCCGAACAGCTTCAAGATGAGCAACCGGAGCGAATGACTCTTCAAAGTCAATACCCTCTTCCTGTCTATAACCCTTAGCCACCAGACGTGACTTGTTTCTGATTACGTTCCCTTCAGCATCCAATTTGTTCTTCCAAATCCATTTTAGACCAATGACGTAGACCCCTGTTGGTCTTTCAACCAATTCCCATACTTCAAGACGTTTGAATTGGTTGATTTCTTCTTGCATGGATTCAATCCAGTTGTCTTTGGTCATTGCATCTTTAATGTTTTTAGGTTCAGATTGGCAGACAGTGAGAGCATAAATGCAATGTTCACCATCTGTGTGAAGACGTTGTCTCGTAACGACTGGTTGATTTGGGTTGCCAATAATGTTCTCTAGAGGATGGTCTTTCGTCCAACGATGTGTGGAAGGTTGATGTTGATATACATTATGCAGATTTTGAGGATTCAAATGGTTTGTTGATGATTCTGCGACATCAGGTGCAGCAGTTTCATTGGCAAACGGGTTAAAGAATGCATTTGGATCAAAATCTGCAGGTGGGGGTACTTCATTAAGAACATCAGCAGCTCGTTCAGCGTCGTTGGAAGCAGTTTGTTCAACTGTTGTTGTAGAGTCTACTGGTGGTGCTTCTTCAACATTAGTTGTTGTAGCAGGTGTATCAGGTATAATAGTATGATCAGGTTGAGCAGCGGAAATAGCGGATACACCTGGAGCACGTTCATCAATGTCATCACTAAACAACGGAGCAAATAGCATTTCCATTTGTTGACGAGTAAGCTGGGGGCTTAGTTCAGCTGATGATGGGGTTTGAGGGAAGTTTAAACGGTTGTGACCGGGTTCCAAGTTGTTATACTCAGAAGCCATTTCAGTAAGTTCATCAAAATTAGCATGAATCGTTTCCATAACCTGCTTTGTACGATGATTCCAGATTCGGGAACCTTTTGAATTCTCACAGTATCCAATAAATACTCCAATGTCAGCTTTGGCTTTGAGCTTTCTAAAGTCTTCACGATCATTATTTGGGTAGCAAAGAGATCCAAATACATGAAAGTGTTTGAGATTCAGTTTTCTGTTGTGGATAAGCTCGAAAGGTGTTTTGTTGTGGCGTTTTGTAATCATTGAACGATTTTGAGTGTAACATGCGGTTGATACAGCTTCTGCCCACAAGTAATCTGGAAGTTTAGCATTAATTAACATTGTTCTTGCAGCTTCCACTAACGTTCGGTTTCGTCTTTCAACAACTCCGTTTTGTTCTGGTGTCCGTGCAATAGATGTTTGATGCTATATTCCCACTTTCTCATAAAATTCTTGAATAGTTTGGTTCACAAATTCAGTTCCTTTGTCTGTTCTGATTTGGCGGATGGTGTTCCGAAGCTGAATTTGAATTTTCGTGAGAAAGTTGATGATCATCTGTGGAGCTTGATCTTTATTACGTAGAAAGTATACCCAAGTCCATCGTGAGTAGTCATCGACAATTACCAAGATGTAGCATTTGCCATTAATCGTTTGCACCCGCATCGGGCCACACAAATCCATGTGAAGAAGATGAAGCACATGCTGAGAGCTGTGTTCCACCTTTGAGGGAAAATGAGCACGTGTGCTTTTTCCTTGTTCACAAGATGAGCATAGGTGATCTTTAGAATACCGGAATCTCGGGAGACCTTCAACAAGTTTGTGTCGAGCAAGGTTGGTGATGGTTTGAAAGTTTAAATGTGAGAGACGACGGTGCCATAGCCAGGATTTTGTTGATGTTGCCTTTGAAAGTCGACAGATGGGAGATGAAGCAATCATGTCTTGCATTGAGATTGTGTATAGACTAGAATTGCGAGAGCCAGACATTAGATCGTTTCCTTGTAGATCACCAATGAAACAAGTTTTCTCCCGAAAAGCAACTTCCAAATCTCCATCACAGAATTGACCGACTGAAAAGAGATTGTGACCGAGGCCTTCCACATAATAAAACCTGCTAATTTCAATATTACCATTGATATAATCTCCGTAGCCCATGATAGCTGCGAAGTGATCATTCCCGAATCTGACAGTGCCAATGAACTTTGTAATAAAGTTTGATAACAGTTTAAGATTGCTTGTCATGTGTTAGGAACATCCGCTATCAACAATCCAAAGGATGATCTGTATCACCTGCATTACACATAGACGACACAGATGGAATAGAGGTAGATGTGGAACCCGATGAGTTAGAGGGTTTCTCAGCAGTTATAGTAGAAATACACACATCAATGATTTTAGGCATCCATTTAAATCCTAGTGTCAATTTCTGCCATCTCCAACTAGTCTTAGCTTTAGTCTTAGTGAATGCACTAGGTGGTACTACATTCC
Organism: Chrysanthemum seticuspe; assembly: GCA_019973895.1. Taxonomy (NCBI): domain Eukaryota; kingdom Viridiplantae; phylum Streptophyta; class Magnoliopsida; order Asterales; family Asteraceae; genus Chrysanthemum; species Chrysanthemum seticuspe. Next base: position 71,063,818 of record BPTQ01000004.1, on the reverse strand, counting down.
TTGGAGGTGATACTGGAACTACAGGTACATCAATGCGTTTCTTAGAATCTAAGGAGGGCGGTTTACCAAGCACAGACTTAGAATCATTAGTGGGCCTAGAGGTATTCCGATTCTTAAGATTCCATAAACGAGACAAGATAGCTCTAGCAACACATTTGTCATGACAATCAGAAAGCATACTTTTACGACAAATAACACAAGAAGCATCAGATTGAATATCAAAAGTACTTAAAGGTTTAGCATTCGTCACAACACTTTTTCCATTACATTTTTCAGACGCAATATCTAAAGTAGGTGCAACGTGAGTCTTATTCAAAGTCCTATGGTGTTCTTCTACTTCAGCATTCCTTATTATTCTTTTCTTAGGTCGCAACTTCCTATTCTTCCTTGTATTGCTTCTAGGCTATGAAGTGCGGACGTTTGGAAAAGAAGCAACTAGTCCTGTTGCAGTAGAGGGAAGCACATTAGTAACTTGTGTTTTGTCAGTAGGCAATCTGGGTTCACGTTTGCTAAGTGTTACAGGTGCAATTTTCTTAATGATGCTAGGCTGAACTTGTTCATACTTTCCTAACATTTCCCTTAACTTAGTGATAGTGTGCACCAAATCTTGATTTTCATAACGAAGATTTCCAGCAAAATTCATGACTTCTTTAGTGTGTGCAAGATAATGATCAAGTTCGTTTGATGCTTCATCACGAGTCTGTTTGAGTAAATCAAATATGACACCATATTCCTGTTTAACTTTTGAAAGTTCTTGTTCATATTTTGAGATTTGACATTTCAAAGACACGTTTTGATCATCCAGTTGCTCAATTTTAGAATCAAACGGTTTTGATTTCAACTGGTGGATTTTGTTTGCAAAGCAAGTTCACGATTTTGACAATCTTTTTGACACCATTGAAGACGACGTTTTGAATTTGAAAGTTCATTTAATAGTCGTTCATTTTCAGCTTTTAAAGACTCGATCTGAAGCACATTATCAGTATTCTCAACAATTATAATAGAATCAACAGTATCAGCAGAGATATAATCAGATGCATATGGTAAAGAATGCAATAACATAGCATTATAGATATCAGCACATATAACTTCTTCCAAGAGTCGATCAACATCTTTTCGTAACATTTTCTTTTTACGTTTGGTGTTAGAAATAGATGTTTCTGTTTTCTTGAAAACGACTTTCATCAATCCAAGTTCCTTATGAAAGTCCCGTTCCCAATACAATGCACAGTTTTTCAAATTTTTAACATTGGGTAAAAGTCTTTTCTGAAAAATGTCTCTTTGTTCTCGCGCCAGAGGCGATTGAAAATGTTCAACTTTTATTTCAGAATGAAATTCAATCTCATGTTCTAAAAGTTTGAGGTCAACCATGAAAAGGTCAAAATATCTAAGAATTTGACGATTTTCAGGTTTTGAATTTACTTCACTGATGGAAGGTAAAGGACCATAAATTTGTGCATAATTTGGTTTGGGATTAACATTAGAAGACTCGGACGTTTTTGTGATAATCCTTGGTGTGTTAGAAGAATCCTTTGGTGGGACGAAAGTGACCGCTTGTGAATAAGTAAAAGGTTTGTTGTAAACAACTTTTTCTAATTTTGATCGACTCTCGTATTCTGCATCTAATTCCTCTTGACGATGATATTTAACAACACTCATAACAGAATCATCAATTTTATATACTGCACTGGAAACTTCAGGATTTGGTTTAAATGCTTTGGTTGAAAGCTTAGGTTCGTAATCAGCAAGATTCGGTCCATATCCATCTGGATTGGGTTTTAAAGTAAACTTTTGAATAGTTGTGACTGACTCACCATGTTTGTAAACAACATTTCGAAACTCTTTAAGTTTGTTTTGCAAGCCGATAATTTCGTCAAGATGGTCATCTATTCGTTTCGTTGAATGCTTTTTGTATTCAGAGAGCTGTTTTTGACAATTTAACAACTCAGCCTTAGCTTTTTGATTTTCCAAGGTGAGAGCGTTAATTTGCTTTTTATGTTCATGTTTCAGTTGTTCTATTTCAGACAACAAAGCATTCTTCGAAGCGGCTAGATCACGCATTTGTCGTTCTAAATATTGTTCTTTTTGATGAGATTTTGCAAAGGCGGCTTCAAAACCTTTTTTCACGGTTTTCTTGAGTTTTGAAAAAGTTGAGTTGCATTTTTAAGCATTCAATATCCTTGGTTAACAGTGTATTTTTACATTTTAATTGCTGATTTAAATCACGACATTTTTCCATTCGGGATTGTTGGTCTTTAAGTAACAGATCAACATCTGGACTAGGCAAAGGTTCAGCGTGTTCAACGTGAGACACAACATGATCATTATGCAGATCCTCAAGTATAACCACGGAGTCAATTTGAGTATCAAGGGAAACCATAAGGTCATCTTGATCATCAAATGTAACAACGGGGTCTAGTTGAAAATCGTCAGAATGAGATGTGGACGACTCATTTTGAACATTCTGAGCCTTGCCGGATTCAGATGTTGGCGGAGATATTAGAGCAGAGATAAATATGGTTTGTTCGGGTACCTGAGACAAGCCATCAGTGTCATACACTGGGCCTGTATCACTCATGTGTAGAGCTTGCATTTGTGCCATCAACATCACTGCTGCATTAGCCTGCAAGTCTTCCATGTCATCATCAGAGTCTGCATCTGCCATAAAGCTCTGTTCCTTGTTGTTAAGAGTTCCACCAGCTTCATCCTTAAGAGCCAAGAGCAAAGTCTCTTTGAAATAAGCACTGCCTCTTGTCCTCGGCTTAGGACATGCATTAGCCAGATGACCCTTTTCATTGCAGTTATAAGAACGAAGACCATTAACCCCATTCTGAGCATTCCCGTGTTCAACCACTTGAGCTCTCTGTTGTTGTGGAGCACCCTGGTTATTCCTTCCTATAGCATCAAACCCTTGACCACCTCCCATCTGAAGACCATAACCACGGTTTTGAACTTCAACACGTCCATTGTTCACAACAGCCTGATTCCTTGTGTTGGATGAGGAACGAATGTGATTGTTGGATTTGTTTGTATACCGACCGAAGGCTTTAGCAATCATAACAAATCCTTGTTGCAATTCATCGAAAGCAGCAGAGTCCTCTCCAGCTTCACTGTAAAGTGCTTGAGAATTGTTGTTGTTGTATGGAACCAATTGAGTTTGTTGAGGTTGTTGCTGTGACTGATCATATTGTGTGATGGTTGCAGTTGGTTGAGGGGCTGGTTGAGGAGCTATTTGAGGAGGAATATTAGTTTGAGCCCACAAAGCAAGTTGTTGATTATCAGGAATTGTCTGTGAAGTCGGGAGTCCACGAATAGTCCTTTCTTTGTCAACTTCTTTTTGGTGAGGCTTCAAATAGTCGTACAAAAATCCGTATGAAGCATGATGAAGGCTCTTAGCTTGACGGAGAAAAATGACATACTTCTCCCATTCCAGACCAAGACTACTTAGGAACTTAGTGTTGACAGCAATTCGAGGCATGATGATGTTGTGTTTGTCCAAATCATTAATGATGTCTGAAAAGCGATGATGATATGACTCTAATGTCTCTCCTGGTTCAATCATGAAGTGTTCATAAGCCAAGTATATTTTGGATTCCATGTATTCCTGATTGAGTGTTGTACCTTCCATTAGAAGATGAATATGTTCCCACATTGCTTTAGATGTCTTTTGAGCATCAACACTTCAAAGGATCGGATTGGGTAGTCCCAAAAGGATGTATTGCATTGCCATTTCATCGGCTTCAAAGTGTAGAAGTTCATCACCAGTGAGGTCCGAGATAGTTGCAATGTTGGAGACAGCATCTCTTGGTGGATTGGCCTCTGGACTTGCGGGTGTGATAATAGTAGGCATCTGAAATAGACCTTCCATAATGACCTTCTTTAAGAACTTTCCATATGGCTTCTTTAGATCACAAAACCTAAAGAACCTTATAACCCATTGATCATAATTACCGGGAGTGAGCATTGGAGGTCTATCAAGTGAGCCAGCTTCATGAATTGATTGTTGGCTTCTTAATGCTTCACACATCTTGCCAAACCATGTCGGTTCCTTCATAGTATTCCTGGATGGATGTTGATTGTAGAAGTTTGTGTAAGGTTGTACTTGAAGACTAGGTGGTGGTTGAACCATTTATGGTGGTGGAATTGCTCCAAGTTGTGGAGTATGTTGTTGATTAAATTGTTGTTGATAAATTTGTTGTTGATGATTAAATTGTTAATGTTGTGGACTTAGTTGTTGTTGTGGTTGTTGATGATAAGTGTAAGGAAAATAGTTAGAGTATGGTGGTTGTGACATGTTGAAAACTTGTGTTGTTAAATGGATATTTGTAGTCGAATGAACCGTTGTTGATGAAGAGTCCTTAGGCGTAGAAATCACAGAAAAGCCAAGTACCACTTATGCGTAAAAACACCAAAGTTACGCGTAACAGCAATAGTTACGCGTAGGATTAGCTTACGCGTAAGTTAGGAGAAAACACTAAAGTTATGCGTAAACAAGAAGTTAGGCATAGAAAACTTAGGCGTAGGATTAACTTATGCGTAAGACAAAGCTTAGGCGTAAGATAAATCTTATGTGTAAAAAATTCTACGCGTAAGCTTATGCTTATGCGTAATTTTAGGGTTTTGCCCAAATGATCTTTTACACTATCACAGTGCAAAAGATATCCAAAGTCGAAGTGTTTTCAGGCTTATCCAAGCAAGAAAATCACAGAGTAAGCCACGAAACTGAAGATCAAACCAAGGAACAATTACGCGTAAGTTTAGGGTTTTACTTACGCGTAGAAACAAGCCAAAAATGATTTTTGCCAAGTGATGTTTCCAAACCAGATTTTTGTGATGAGATAGCTTCAATATCACCAAAATAACACAAATGTGTGAAACTTGATGATCCAAAGCTTAAAAAACAGTTATGCGTAGAACTAGTACCACGTATAAAACCAAGCTCAAAAACAAAGATCTACGCGTAAAGTTTGAAACTTTTTGCCAAAAACAGATATTTTAACACCTTAAAACATTGAAAGTACAAGAATCTTGGATTGAAAAGTGTAAAAAATAAGTTTTTAAGCGAACCAAAGTTGGAACCGTTGTTACGCGTAAGACCGAAACTCACTTTTAACAACAAAAACGATTCACCCAACTATTTGGCGAATGATACCACTGTTAGGTCACCATATTAGTAACACAAGCATCAATATGTAGAAATAGAGAAGAGAAGAAGATTGGTTGAACAATAATCAAGCACACACACACGTAAATACTAAGAAGGTTTATGCGTAAGGTGTGAAAAGAGAATGAAATTGAACAACTAACCCTCAAGTGAGGGTTATTACATAGTATTTATACGAGAGGGAGCTAGGGCAACACTCCTAGTCCCTTCCTTTCTCTTATGGGCTTGGGCCTAGGCTTATGGGCCTTCTACATAAGCCTAAGCATAGTAACAAACATAAAGGCCATATTAAGCTAACTATTACATAAGAATCACTAACACTTGAATTAAGATTAGGAATGATTCCAACAATAAGGCACCGAACACACGTAGAAAATAAAGATCCGTTTTTCGGTTGTGGACAAGTTCGTAAGGCATTTTTCCATGAGTTGTATGAATTAGAGAGCGGTTTTGGGTGTAGCATGCAGTGACAATGGCTTCCGCCTAGAGAAACATTGGAATCTTTGAATAAATTAGCATAGTCCTTGCAGCTTCTACAAGAGTTCGATTTCGTCTTTCAACTACACCGTTCTGTTGAGGAGTACGTGGAACACTTCTTTGATGGTTGATTCTAATAATTTATTAAAATTGACTCAGTTCTTTGTTTATAAACTCAGTTCCATTGCCAGTTCGGATAATTCTGATTGTTTTATTCAGCCGAACCTGCAGCTGTTTAATAAGGTTGATGATGACGTCTGGAGTTTCATCCTTTGATCTCAAAAACTTAACCCAAGTAAACCGAGAGTAGTCATCAACCACGACTAGCACGTATTTCTTCCTGTTTATTGTTTTCACTCTCATGGGTCCGCACAAATCCATATGAAGAGTATGAAGAACTTCCATAATTGAGTTTGCAGGTTTGGGTTTATGGGCATATTTCTTGCTTTTTCCCAATTGGCATGCTGAACAAAGATGATCTTTTTCATACTTTAATCTGGGCAAGCCTCTTACGAGGTCCTTTCTAGAAAGATCATTTATGGTTCCAAAGTTCAAGTGATTGAGACGACGATGCCATAACCATGACTTTGTTTTGGAAGCCTTTGAAATCAAGCAGATTGGAGAAGACTTCATCATATCTTTGATAGAGATGGTGTATAGATTCATGCCCCGTGTTCCCTTTAGAAGTTCAACACCATCTAGTTCTCTAACGAAGCAAGTATGTTTTCTAAAGGCCACTTCAAGATCAGAGTCACAGAATTGACCAACAGAGAACAGATTATGACCAAGTCCTTCAACATAATATACCCGGGAGATTACACTGTCACCAAATATATAATCTTCGTAACCCATAATTGCCACAAAGTGGTCGTTCCCAAACTAACAGTCCCGATGAATTTATTCACAAAGTTCTTGAGCCGTGAGCGATCTTCAGTCATATGCTTTGAACAGCCTGAGTCCAAATACCACAGAACGATTTGTACGACTTGCATTTGAGCACAGACAAGGATGGATGACTGGATAATTTGGATCCCCATGCAAGAATGGTTCCACTTGGTTAGTAAATGAGATTGGAACACCCACATCAGAAATAGAAGTTATGACATCATTAGAGGTGGATGCAATACTAATAGAAGCACTTGGCCTATGTGTAGTATGATTACTTATTAAGGGGATGATCCTACCAGTAGGTTTCCATTCCTTAGTGGGCATAGAACTATTCCTATTAGGACAAAATTCATTAACTTTGAATGTGCGGCCAGTGGGTTTCCATTGATAACCCACATTATTTAAGTTTCTCCCTATAGGTTTCCAATAATTACTAACCTTTTTCAAAATTGGTTTTCTGGCATCCTTAACCTGTTTAGCAATTCTTACAGTTTTGACTGGGTATTTAACAACATTTTTCAACTCATTCGCAGTAGATTCATGATAAATACCAGAAATCAAACATTCATTACATGTTTTGCAAATAGTAGCCGAATTCGAATTAATTATAGTACGCTTATAGCTAATACTAGAATCAACACGATTCGTCTTATTCAACTCAAACTTATTGTTCCTAAGGTGGTCTTCTACTTTCTTTCCTTGATCACTCTTGGCTTGCGAGGTTCTATCTTGCTTTGTATTTCCTGGAGGCTTTGACCCGCTTACCTTGGTGTCACTGATTACTCCTATAGAAGGAATGATGGGAACATTAGTTGGTTTCACTACTTTTTGCATTCCTGGTCTAGAAGTGCTGGGATCTGAGATTCTAGGTGGCACACCAAAGGTCACATGCTTGACTTTCGGCATAGAACACGGCATAACGACACTATCTTTCCTAGTACCAGTTTTAGGACATATAGCTATTAAGGATTCTAAAAGTTCCTTAGATTGTTTGGCATATAAGCATGCATCCCTAATCGCATTATCATTTGGTTTCTCTATCTTATCCTCTTCAACAATCTCACGGAGACATTCTAGACTATCCTTAAGGTACAAAAAATATGTTTGATATGCAAGTTCATTGTTTCTAAGATGAGGGGGAATATACTTCACAGTCATAGCATATTTAGTACAAGCAGGCACCTTTGGTGCAATATTCTCACAATTAGTGATTGGCATTTTCCCTTTTACCTGACTCTTTAGATTCTCAATTTCATTTTGCAAAGAAGTTATCTTTTCATTGTTCTTGTCACGAGTGACCTTAATTGATTCATATAACTCTTTGAAATGCAGTTTAACTTTTTCATTTTCTGCTAGAAAATACTCATTTTCATGTTGTAATACATTAATGATGTTTTGAAGATGAAAATTTTGAGAATTCTGAGAATCTAAAGGAGGAGGCATATGGGAGTCAGTCACTTCATTCTTTTCTCCCTTCAATTGAGAAATTTGGGCTTTCAACCTTTTGATCGTGTTGCACTGAGCTCGAATCTATTTATCTCGTTTTTTTAATTCAAAAACTATTTCAAACTCAGAAGCATCCGAGGATGTCTTGGCATTCGAGGTTTTAACATTTTCTTTGAGATGTTGATATTTTAATTGCAAAGCAATATATTCAACTTCCAATTTAAAAAATTGTCTGACCATGTTATCATGATCATCCCTTTCGATTTTATCATGCAATTTTGAATTCGTTGTCTCAAGCTCAATGACACGATCGTGGGAGACTTTCAAAGCAATAGATAATTCATGAAATTGAGAAGTAGTAATAGAATAATTTGTGATAGTGTAAAACACATCTTGAGCAATACATCTAGAAATCAGATTATCATTTAGGATGTGAAGATTCTTCCTCTCAATCTCATTACTTTTGAGCTCACATTCATAATGTAACACCCCAACCCGTCAAGGGTAGAAGTGTCACATTCTGGTGTCTAATCAGAACATACAATTAAAGTTTTACAAGCGAAAGTCTTAAATACCAAGTCATATAAATGAATGACTTACAAGGAAAAATACAAAATCCAATATGTCCAAAACGAAAAGAAATCTAAAAACAATAACTCCTCAAATTAAATCCAAAATGATAAGGTAACTAAGGTCGGTCTACTCGAATAATCCAACTCTCAGCCCATCAAGCCCATCTTCAAACCTAACACCTGCCGCAGGAAAAGAATTGCGGCTGAGCTTAAAAAGCCCAGTGAACAGATATAACAAAAACGAAAGCTAAATAAAAGCATAAACGAAATGAAACAAAGGAAACTGATAACAAGGTCGCAACGAAATGAGAATAATGAGTCAATGAGGATCCTGCAGAAACACAATTATACAGATATCCAGAAAGAACAGATAACAAACAGAACGAAGCAAAGCAATGCATCAATGACATATAAATAAGCACATACAACAGGCATACAAGAAATCAGGAAATCAGACAACATATAAGCCAAACAGAAATCTAAAAGCTAGCGGAAGCAAGTAATTAGAAAGAGAGCTTGGCAATCACACAAGTCAAGTAACCCACAGTTAATTACATACAATATCATAACATGAATATAAACATGGCAGATCAACAATAAGCGGGAAAAGATACTAACAGATATTCATAGACCACGAGGTTAACAAAACAGAGTTTACATGATAAGCCGTCAAAACAAACATTTATACACTAACATGGACCAGACGAATCAGAGAGTCACATAACAGTATGGTAAACCGTTTGTCAGTTATTAGCATGTCAATAGATGAATCAGACAATCACATATTAATCATATCGTAGCAGGGTAAACAGTAGTCACATAAGACATGCAAATAGCACAATCAAATTCAATAATCATATAATAACCCGGTACGTGAATGGAATGGTAGTAGAATGAGTCACATAAGGGTACTGAGTAACAGACAATCAATACAGAATATAGTGCGTTGGGGAATACAGAAGGTACAATATGGGTATATCAATAGTGTAAGGTCTGTCAGAAATCCATCCCGAGCCAACAAAACAAATCAATATCAATAGTGGCAATAGTCGCCATTAGTATCCAATAGTAGCCATTGTATTCGGAGGGGTGACCTCGGAATACCAAACCAATAGGAGGGGAGACCTCAGTAACCAATGGAGTAGCTAGCTCCCAGACTGTGAAGACGCGTATTGCACACGACATCATTCACCAGACAGATCATAACATATCAGATAACAGAACAAATCTAGGATGCATCCATACGCCCCTGCAGACAGATAGTGGCCATACAATATATATCGAGCTCATAATCAGATAACAGAAAGGGACGGTGTGGAACATCACTCAACCACACTAGAGTCATGCCATTGGTGCATCAATGACACGGCCATGTTACCTTCATGGCTAGGGAACAATATTTGGCTCGGGTATCAATCTGAAGGGTTAAACAAAGGTCCACAGTGTAGCAATATGTCAGTCATCACAGTCAGAGGTTCAATATCAGTAGCTCACAATTCAAAGGTTCATAGCAACAGTCAATATCAAAGTCCAATATCAAAGGTTCAGTAACAGAGGTTCAATAACAGAGGTTCAGTAACAAAGGTCCATTAACAGAGGGGTCAATAGCAATGGTTCAATATCAGAGGGTCAATAGCAAAGGAAATCATAGCATTGAAATATCGTAAGCGAACAAAGTCAAAGGATCAGAAAGTCATGAGAAATCCCTACTGAAAAGGGATAGAATATCTGTACCTTAACGCCGATGAAAGGAAAGCAAACGAATGAATGAACACAAAGAGACAACGCCGCGTCTTCTTTAAATGAATCTACACGGATTACGGTTCGTACAATATTTATTAGCTCATTTAAGTCATAACGGATTTATTGCTTATATGAATCGTATTAATATTTTTAGTGTTATTAAGCGTATTCTCATTTTTAGTAATAGACCGAATTAAAATACTTTAGGGCAATAATCATTAATTAGTCAAACGTAGGGGTTATAAATTATAAATGGTAACTTAAAGGTTTAATAAGACAAGTTTTCTATTTTAAGGCTTTATTAGATCATATTTTAAAGTATAGGGTTCGCATGGTAAATATCTCAAAGTGTAGGGTTTAAAATGTAAAATGACTAAAGATTTTGTATTACAAATCATGTTCATAACGTTTAATGAAAAAGAAAAAATAACACTTATAGTATATGATCGGTCCATCTTTAAGCTTGCTCGCGGTTCAAATGACCAACATTTACGACCAAGTAAATACATATTACTACTAACCCCCGACTCATCTCCGCCGACACACGTTCAAAACACAAAACGACTAACGCATGAATCCCGCGATCACCCTCAAAATTACCCATGCATATACCAGACCATAACAGTTCATAGCATTCGACCCATCATGCAAACATGCAAACGTGACACGCTTCAGTTATAACTATAATATGCATGTTCATAATTCTTTAATCTATATATCATAATATAGTATGGCTAAAGTTTTCATACTGAGATTCATGCATAGCGTATTATATTCAATTTAGAGTTAAGGTAAATAAGTTGTAACGATAGATTATGGTTCACGAAGAATTACCTTCAAGCCAACACGAGTATAGGCTGAGTTCGAGGTCGAACCCGAAACAAGGACACGAACACGAAGATATAACTAGACACACGATCGAAACCCGAAAACATAACTGGAACTTCAGCGAACAAACCAAATCTTTTTACTCATACTAGAGCCACACTCCAAGATTCGAACAACAGGTACAAACGCCAACTCGCGAACCGCTACGAAACCAAACTCTATCAAATGCCGACCCGAAACTTCGAGCACAACAAGTACCCTCGAGGCTGAAAACGCGAGTACCATAGATCGAATAAGGTAAGGTCGAACAAAAACTCAGCCTTGTACAACACCAATATGTCTCATGATATGAACGAACCCAAACCTAGGCGGGATCACAGCGTCTCCAATCCTTCGACTCTAGTTTCTTGTAACGAGAATATTTGGAATTCGTTATTTTGTTGTCTCCTTAGAAGAAGATGAGAGCCGCCATTTGAATTGCAGTTCTAAGGGTTTTTTTGTGAGAGGAGAATACATGGAATACGGTTTTAATATGATTGAGGGATAAGGAGAAAATATACCGAGTCTTATGGAGTGATTGCCTAAAATTTTGGGGAGTGATTTACGTATTATTTATTTACCAAATAGTTTCCCATCTTAACAATATAATTGTGTGCAAAAATCGTGTAATTGTAGGGTTTAAACAAGGAATTCGTATGCTACAAAAATATCAAAACGTGTGATATTATTATAGGATGGTTTAGGAAATTTCATTTTTGTAACAAATATTTATATTAGGCATATCTTAAGTTAATTTTATTAACTGTATTATTATTTATAACGTATGGTTTAGGTTTGTAATTAATCGCGTTCATGACTCAGGATTTTTTTTTAGACGTAAAATTAGGAATTCAGAATTTAGGGTTTTACAATTCTTCCCTTCTAAAAAAAAATTTTCGTCCTCGAAAATTGAAGTCGCAGAGGTACACAGAGACGTACAAGTTTAAGGCAGACGTAGCAATCTATAATTGCACACATATCATAACGATTTTGGTTCTAAAACATACAAAACTTATACGTAGCAGATGTCGATGGAAATCTCACAAAGAGGTACAGAATTCCAAACGAACATGAGGAGTGTCAAATAACGGATATAAGCCTTATTCCATTCACGTACCAACCCCAGGCATTTCCCAAGATGTCATATGATTTCAATAAGTTCAGATTATATGATCTCGGTATTATCACGTTGATCAGGCGTCATAATACTTGCATCACATAACAAGTTCTTATTGTCATCATATTCTGTCCCGGTTCATGGCAAACCACATAACCAAAATCACACAAAACATATCACATACAGATATCAAGTAACATACCAAAGCAGACCAGATTCACACATATGCAACATATAATACAACGAGCCAACTTACCATACCATAAAAGGAAAGAAGGCCACCAACTTGCTCGAAACGGTTCCTCATGACTCATTACTGACGATCCAAAAGAAAAGTTGAGATATACCAGAATGCTAAACGATAAAGCTTCACGATTCAAACCGAGTTCTTCTCAGCCACCGGTTGAATCTTGTCTCCGTCTTTTGCGTCTTTGGTTGATCCATCCCGCTTCCTCCAGCAGCATCCTGATGACTCCAGCAGCACGGCAGTCGGGTGTAGCTTCTGCTTCACGAACCTCTCCAACATATGGTCTGTTGCAGCAACGCAGGGTCGGCACCATCACCTTCGGCTCCACGGTTAGTATCCATCTAACGATCGACAAACGGATGTGCGAAAACAAAATAAACAAACTCAAAGGCGAAGAGAAGAAGGCCAAATCGGTGAAGACAAAAGATTATCGAAGTCAAATCTTGGATGACAAACAAAAGGAATCGAAAGAGATCAGAAACAGACGGAAGCCTAATGTCTACCCAGTCCTCACAGGTCAATCCTAAGGTCAACAAGACGAAACCTGGCTCTGATACCATAATTGTAACACCCCAACCCGTCAAGGGTAGAAGTGTCACATTCTGGTGTCTAATCAGAACATACAATTAAAGTTTTACAAGCGAAAGTCTTAAATACCAAGTCATATAAATGAATGACTTACAAGGAAAAATACAAAATCCAATATGTCCAAAACGAAAAGAAATCTAAAAACAATAACTCCTCAAATTAAATCCAAAATGATAAGGTAACTAAGGTCGGTCTACTCGAATAATCCAACTCTCAGCCCATCAAGCCCATCTTCAAACCTAACACCTGCCGCAGGAAAAGAATTGCGGCTGAGCTTAAAAAGCCCAGTGAACAGATATAACAAAAACGAAAGCTAAATAAAAGCATAAACGAAATGAAACAAAGGAAACTGATAACAAGGTCGCAACGAAATGAGAACAATGAGTCAATGAGGATCCTGCAGAAACACAATTATACAGATATCCAGAAAGAACAGATAACAAACAGAACGAAGCAAAGCAATGCATCAATGACATATAAATAAGCACATACAACAGGCATACAAGAAATCAGGAAATCAGACAACATATAAGCCAAACAGAAATCTAAAAGCTAGCGGAAGCAAGTAATTAGAAAGAGAGCTTGGCAATCACACAAGTCAAGTAACCCACAGTTAATTACATACAATATCATAACATGAATATAAACATGGCAGATCAACAATAAGCGGGAAAAGATACTAACAGATATTCATAGACCACGAGGTTAACAAAACAGAGTTTACATGATAAGCCGTCAAAACAAACATTTATACACTAACATGGACCAGACGAATCAGAGAGTCACATAACAGTATGGTAAACCGTTTGTCAGTTATTAGCATGTCAATAGATGAATCAGACAATCACATATTAATCATATCGTAGCAGGGTAAACAGTAGTCACATAAGACATGCAAATAGCACAATCAAATTCAATAATCATATAATAACCCGGTACGTGAATGGAATGGTAGTAGAATGAGTCACATAAGGGTACTGAGTAACAGACAATCAATACAGAATATAGTGCGTTGGGGAATACAGAAGGTACAATATGGGTATATCAATAGTGTAAGGTCTGTCAGAAATCCATCCCGAGCCAACAAAACAAATCAATATCAATAGTGGCAATAGTCGCCATTAGTATCCAATAGTAGCCATTGTATTCGGAGGGGTGACCTCGGAATACCAAACCAATAGGAGGGGAGACCTCAGTAACCAATGGAGTAGCTAGCTCCCAGACTGTGAAGACGCGTATTGCACACGACATCATTCACCAGACAGATCATAACATATCAGATAACAGAACAAATCTAGGATGCATCCATACGCCCCTGCAGACAGATAGTGGCCATACAATATATATCGAGCTCATAATCAGATAACAGAAAGGGACGGTGTGGAACATCACTCAACCACACTAGAGTCATGCCATTGGTGCATCAATGACACGGCCATGTTACCTTCATGGCTAGGGAACAATATTTGGCTCGGGTATCAATCTGAAGGGTTAAACAAAGGTCCACAGTGTAGCAATATGTCAGTCATCACAGTCAGAGGTTCAATATCAGTAGCTCACAATTCAAAGGTTCATAGCAACAGTCAATATCAAAGTCCAATATCAAAGGTTCAGTAACAGAGGTTCAATAACAGAGGTTCAGTAACAAAGGTCCATTAACAGAGGGGTCAATAGCAATGGTTCAATATCAGAGGGTCAATAGCAAAGGAAATCATAGCATTGAAATATCGTAAGCGAACAAAGTCAAAGGATCAGAAAGTCATGAGAAATCCCTACTGAAAAGGGATAGAATATCTGTACCTTAACGCCGATGAAAGGAAAGCAAACGAATGAATGAACACAAAGAGACAACACCGCGTCTTCTTTAAATGAATCTACACGGATTACGGTTCGTACAATATTTATTAGCTCATTTAAGTCATAACGGATTTATTGCTTATATGAATCGTATTAATATTTTTAGTGTTATTAAGCGTATTCTCATTTTTAGTAATAGACCGAATTAAAATACTTTAGGGCAATAATCATTAATTAGTCAAACGTAGGGGTTATAAATTATAAATGGTAACTTAAAGGTTTAATAAGACAAGTTTTCTATTTTAAGGCTTTATTAGATCATATTTTAAAGTATAGGGTTCGCATGGTAAATATCTCAAAGTGTAGGGTTTAAAATGTAAAATGACTAAAGATTTTGTATTACAAATCATGTTCATAACGTTTAATGAAAAAGAAAAAATAACACTTATAGTATATGATCGGTCCATCTTTAAGCTTGCTCGCGGTTCAAATGACCAACATTTACGACCAAGTAAATACATATTACTACTAACCCCCGACTCATCTCCGCCGACACACGTTCAAAACACAAAACGACTAACGCATGAATCCCGCGATCACCCTCAAAATTACCCATGCATATACCAGACCATAACAGTTCATAGCATTCGACCCATCATGCAAACATGCAAACGTGACACGCTTCAGTTATAACTATAATATGCATGTTCATAATTCTTTAATCTATATATCATAATATAGTATGGCTAAAGTTTTCATACTGAGATTCATGCATAGCGTATTATATTCAATTTAGAGTTAAGGTAAATAAGTTGTAACGATAGATTATGGTTCACGAAGAATTACCTTCAAGCCAACACGAGTATAGGCTGAGTTCGAGGTCGAACCCGAAACAAGGACACGAACACGAAGATATAACTAGACACACGATCGAAACCCGAAAACATAACTGGAACTTCAGCGAACAAACCAAATCTTTTTACTCATACTAGAGCCACACTCCAAGATTCGAACAACAGGTACAAACGCCAACTCGCGAACCGCTACGAAACCAAACTCTATCAAATGCCGACCCGAAACTTCGAGCACAACAAGTACCCTCGAGGCTGAAAACGCGAGTACCATAGATCGAATAAGGTAAGGTCGAACAAAAACTCAGCCTTGTACAACACCAATATGTCTCATGATATGAACGAACCCAAACCTAGGCGGGATCACAGCGTCTCCAATCCTTCGACTCTAGTTTCTTGTAACGAGAATATTTGGAATTCGTTATTTTGTTGTCTCCTTAGAAGAAGATGAGAGCCGCCATTTGAATTGCAGTTCTAAGGGTTTTTTTGTGAGAGGAGAATACATGGAATACGGTTTTAATATGATTGAGGGATAAGGAGAAAATATACCGAGTCTTATGGAGTGATTGCCTAAAATTTTGGGGAGTGATTTACGTATTATTTATTTACCAAATAGTTTCCCATCTTAACAATATAATTGTGTGCAAAAATCGTGTGATTGTAGGGTTTAAACAAGGAATTCGTATGCTACAAAAATATCAAAACGTGTGATATTATTATAGGATGGTTTAGGAAATTTCATTTTTGTAACAAATATTTATATTAGGCATATCTTAAGTTAATTTTATTAACTGTATTATTATTTATAACGTATGGTTTAGGTTTGTAATTAATCGCGTTCATGACTCAGGATTTTTTTTTAGACGTAAAATTAGGAATTCAGAATTTAGGGTTTTACACATAATCTCTGACCTCGTTTTCCATTTCATTAAACATTCTTTTCATATCTTTAACCTCAGTATTTATGGCCTTTTGAAGAGATTCAAATTGTTCTTTTAGTTGTTTAAAGAAAGGCATGACCTCAGTTAGGCAACATTCTTTTGTTTGCTTAAAACCCCTTTCCCTTCAGTAATTCCCGTTGGAGTGATTCTCTTCTTACATGTTTTCTAAAAGTTAACAAATAGTTGGTAAACTACATACAGGCTGACTAAGGTTTTGCTTTGAGTGGCAAGAGTTCTAGGCACTAAATGCATAGGTGTATTTGGAGGATACACAGTGGCTTTCCTTAAAGAGGGATTCTTTCAACAAGATCATCAGCTTTTTGCTTATCCATATCTTTCTTCCAAAACACTTGTTCAGGAGTCAACTGAGTCTGAGGTCTAAACTTATTGAAGGCAATCCAGATTTCCTTAGCATAATTAGGTGTTTTGAATGCGATATTATACACTATGCACCAAGGATTTTCTAGTTTCTTATCCATTTTCTCCCTAGAGGCATCTTCTAATTTCCTATCCTCTTCAGTGCTTTCTACACAAGTAGGCTTTTGTTTTGGCTTAAGGATTTCATTTACATCATAGATCACCTTTTGAGCAGCTTTTTCTTTCTTACCAAACTCAGGATTTGGTTCCTCTACAAGGCTAGTACTATGCTTATCGCTTAATACTCTATGCTTAGTGATCATGTGAGCAGTCTGAATGGTGTTCCCTTGTACGTACAACTTGTTTTCAAGTTTGTTTTTCAAATTTTTTAGGTTGGAAAAATCATTTAAAAGTTTTGATTCCTTAGCATTGAATTCCTGCTTAAGCACCTTTACATTTTCTTGAAGTTCTTGTTTTTATTTAACAGTTTTATTGAGCTTATCTAGTAAGGAATTTAACTCTTGTTTTAATATTTCTTCCCTAAAATTACTTTTTCTGATAAGTGTACGCATTTGGTTATCCATCTCCTGCTCACGAGTAGTCAACTAAAACTTAGAACGCTGTTCGTATATAGCAACTTGTTCCTTATAGACATTTAGTTCAGTGGCTACGGAATCATCAGGGACATATGCAGTGTATTCATCAAAGATATAGTCATCATTGACAGCAGAAGATGCATCACTTGGTACAATTTCACTTTCATCTTGCTTCACATATTGATCATATGGGACAACATTGCTATTACCCATATTTTCAATATTTGATTCAATTGTTTCAGTTGATTGTACTTTGTTGTGAATCTTGTGCACATCAACCACATCGTATAGTTTTAATACCTCTTATATGATGGATTCCTTGGAGGGACTGCCTTGTTGAGGTGGAGAGACCATTGGTGTGATGTTAGCCATAAAGATGGTTTGTGCCGTTGGTTCATCATCAACATCAGAGTCAAATGCTTCACAATCTGCCACTTGAAAGACATTGGGATTGTTCTGGGCCACACCATGCATTGTTTGTTCATCCACATCTGCATCATAAGTTTTAACATTTCCCTCAGCAAGAAACAACAACTCTTCCTCATCCAACACTGCTCCATTGTCTTGAGCTTGCACTAGTAGCATCTTATCCCTAAAGTACTCAGCATTCTGTGGATGTTTTGGTTGAGTGCAGTTCTTAGCAATGTGCCCATCCACTCCACAGTTGTAGCACTTTATTGGCTTCCCTTGACCTTGAGCCGCAATCCTTCTTCGATTCTGATTTCCCACATAACCTGCACCTGCTCCTGCATTCCCATAACCAGTTCCAACCCCAATATTTCCTTTCTCATTATGTGGTAGATAAGCTTCTGCCTTCCTTGCACATTTTGCACTACTACCCTTCCATCTTTAACCGTAGCATGATTGTGTAGGTTAGATGCAGTTCTGAGATGATTTTTGGTGTGGGGAGTAAGGTTCAGGTTTTTCTTAACCATTAGAGCCAGTTGATTGACAAGGTGTTCCATGAATGAGTCTGAAGGTTTATATCCTGGATCCGGAATGAGTTTGTGATTCCCCAGTAGGTATGACTTGTGATGCTTTGGTAGTTATTCCCACATTTGTGTAGAATGCAGTTGAATCATTTGAAGAACCTGCATCTCCAGCATTGGTATTGAACTTTTCCATGATCATTCGTTCAAATGCAGCATGCTTCTCATGTTGGAGCAAATAAGCATACAATTGATCGTAATTGGTGTTCCTGAATCCTTTGTTAGTTTGACTGCAGTGACAAATTTGTGCCATTTGGGATTCATGTTGTTCACAAACTTTGAATTGAGCTGGATATTTGGCATTGTCATCTTGATATTCCTCATATCATTCACAAGCTTGTGGAATCTCACATAATATTTAGTAACACTTTCTCCTGGATTCATTTTAAAGTTCTCAAAGTCATCATACAACTGAGATTCTCTATCTTCCTTAGTTAGTTCTGAACCAGAGAGAAGCATCTTGACATTATCCCAGACAGCCTTTGCTTCAGTGTTGTGATTGATCAGCTTGTAAATGTCCTTTGGTAAACCTTGAAGTATGATGTTTGAGGCTCTAATGTCAGCATCATACCTCTTCTTTTCCTTATCATCAAGCTCATCATACATTCTTGGTCTATCCAACCCTAATGTAACATTTCCATCAGTTCCAGTTTCGAGAATGTCCCTAGTCGTTCCAAATTTAAATGGTCCTTCATCAATAAACTTAAGGATGTTAACCCCATTCTCTTTTCCTAAACAATACAATCTGATTTTTTGAGCCCAAGAGTCATAATCGGTTCTATCAAGCATGGGAGGACGAGTATCGGATCCTGCAGCTTGAACGTCATCAGCAACAGAAGAAGTGATTGTTGACATGATCTCTAATTCTACAGGATTTTACTACCCTTTGATTCAACCGGGAAATAGATTATTTCACGGGATTTTACTAAATCAAGACAAAACCGTAAAATGTATCATGAGGAAGTGACAAGTTTCAAAAACAAATCGCACAACTGACAAACCGCTTGATTCAAATCGCACACTTGACAAATCGCTTCTGTCAAATCGCTATCAACACAAATCGCTTCACTGTCAAATCGCTTAAGTGTCAAAACGCTTAAGTATCAAACAGCTTAAAGTGACAAACCACTTAACACACAAACCGCTTAACACACAAATCGCTTAAAGTGGCAAACCGCTTAACACACAAACCGCAGTGAAACACAAGTACGTCCACTACTTCCACTACTTTGTCCTTTCTAGTCTCTTTGTCTCAACACACAAACCGCAAAGATGACAAACCGCTTCCACAAAACTGGACAAACCGCTTAAAATGAGATCAAACCGCTTCCCAGAAACTAAATCCGAGAGACAAACTGCATAAAATATTGATCAAACCGCTTCAAGAAATGCACTACGAGGGACAAACCGCTTCCTAGCAAAACTTCAAAAACTAAACTTTTTCATTCCAAAACACAAAAACCAAGATGATTGAAGCCTTCTAATTCAAAACCTAAACACTTATGATAATTCTAAACACAAAAGTACAATCAAAATTCAAACTTCAACACTAAAAATGATCCAAATGATGAAAACTACTCAAAACTCATTCAAACCCAAAAACCTATGAAAACCACTAGAAATCCAAGAACATGAAAGATATATGATCAAACCTTAGCTCTTGATACCAATTGACACATATTGGTTTTCACAAACACATAAACAAGCACATACATGGGTCGACTAAAATGAGTTTTAGAGAGAGAAAGTGGAAGAGAGTTGGGAACTTTAGTGAGACAAAGAAAAATGTATTATGAAAACTCCAACCCTTTGCCTTGCTAGGCAAAGGGTATTTATAGTTATTTACATGAGACGCCTCCTACGGGCTGTGAATCAGGCATACAGTGGGTAAAGACCCGTCCGTCCTCCACGGTGTTACATAACAAACTAATAACAATCACTAAATGACTACGACTACGAGCTTTCTAACGAATACATATACGTGAGGTGACCGACTCTTTAACTACCGGATTTTCTAAATCCTAACAAACAATCAAATGCAATTGTTGGAAAGCATACATTGATGCCATTCAATGGAGCAAAGTTAACATTGACTATACGACCTTCGTGTATGTAACAATGTTGGACTTTTTGGAGATGAGCTTTTATGTCGAGAGGAATGTTTGGATCATCAATTAGGATAGGGATGTAGGATTTGGTGTCTTAATAATCATTACGAGGCATTATTACCTACAAAAATATATAAGTATATATATATGTTAACCGTTGTATATTTGATGAACATGTTTCTAGTGTGTGCTTATATGCATACGGCATGGAGGTGTGGTAATCTCGACTCTAAAATGAAAATAATAAGATTACCCAAACACTTCGAATTTACTATCCGCATTCGAATATGTTGAAAAATACATGTTAGTTATGTATTTCGACAAATATTCATGAGATCATGTATGCATGAGAAAACCTTTTTAGCTTGTATCAACAATGCACGAAAAATGTTTCATGATCCTAGTTATGTGAATTTTTTTGAAAAACAATGGAATTTGGGGGGTGTTTGGCTAGTTCGACATTTTGGCGCCATAATTTTTCAAAGTTGTAAAGTTTGAGTGTTAATCACTCTTAATCCAATTTCAACTATCCTAGACATGATTCCACTAAATATAATTAATCTTTTACGAATTTGATAGCAAAATTTGGACCTAAAATAAGTGGATTCAAATTCTATGTTTAGAGAATCGTGATAGTTATACATTGTCTAATCCTAGTCTTAATTTCATAAGGATTCAATCAAATTTGAAAAGCCCCAATTCGATTTTATATGCATGAACAAACCCTAGACTCAAAACTAAAGAAATTTAGAGTAAATTGACTTACAATTGATGTTAGGAAAAGTGTAGTGGTTTATAATCTTGAAATCCAATGCCTCGATTTGATTAAAAATGAGTGGAATTGAGGTTTTGGTTATTGTGTTCGGTTTGACAGTGCTTGTAGGAGTTGTGTTTGGTTTGGATTAGTTAACAGTGGAAAAAGAAAGAAGAAAACGGACTGTGTCAGGTCACGGTACAAAGGTACCACTAAATTTAGTGGTGTCGTGCCCACTTTAGTGGTGTCGTGACCTGCTGAGACGAATTTTTGTCTCATTTCGATTTTTGATGAATAAGCCTCGCTAATTTAGTAAGACTTTTTGACACGATGAGAGAATTTATACCTAAAATTCTCTAACGGGATAGAATTTAAATAATGAGACAAGACAAATTGAGATGACCTTAATATTTCTAAAGCAATATTTAAATAGTCATAAGACAAGACTCAGTGGATGAATTTAATATTTCCAGTGAAATATTTAGGTAGTCATTAGACGAGATTTAATGGATGACTTTAATATTTCTAGTGAAATATTTGAGTAGTCATTAGACGAGACTTACAGAATGTTGGGAATTAAGAGTCTGAACACTTCGTACTGCTAAAGCATTTGCAGTTTACACTAACAGTACTAACTGGAGTTAGTACTACCAGAGCAATATTAGTACTGCCAGAAGAAACTTAGTATTGCTGAGTATGCGGATGAAGACTTTGTACTTTCAGAGTTAGAAGACGTGTAAAGTGATATATTTAGAAGATATTTAGAATATATCTTATATAGTTAGACTTATACGAAATATTCTGCATGTTTAGAATATTCATACTTATCTTGTAAAGGACTCCTTGTGCCTATAAAAGGAGATCCTATGTTAAGGTTAGAGATATATTTTCATATGTTTAGCTCAAGGTTGTAAACCCTAGTGATAGCAAGATCACTCGTATTATTTACTTAACAATATTGAAGCATTTTGGTTTAACAGTTTTTTCTTATATTATTGTTCCATTGTTCATACACTGTTATATTCTTCTAAGTATCAAGTAGTAGTTTTCGCATGCTATTTAATATACACTAAAAGTATTTTAAGCACAAGGCTCAAGTGTGTATTAGATCCTCACAAGTGGTATCAGGGCTAGGCTGGTACTTTGATTTGGAAGAATCTTTATTAACCATAATGAACATGACATGGAGACAACTCAAAAATTTCCACCACAGTCAAGTTGCCTATGTTGAAGCAGAATGAGTATGAGATGTGGAGGTTCAGAATTGAGCAGTACTTTCAAGTGCAGGATTATGCACTCTGGGAAATCATTGAAAATGGCAACACTTTCAAACCCAGTTTCACTGAATCTACTATTGATGGTGTCAAAATACAAATGACCAACAATATTCCTATTATTGTAGAAGAGTAGATTCAGAGGAAGAATGATCTCAAGGTGAGAATTATATTGCTAATGGTTATTCCTGATGAGCATTTGTTGACTTTTAGCAACTGCAAGGATGCTAAATCTCTGTTTGAAGAAATTCTAGCAAGATTTGGTGGTAATGATGCCAACAAGAAGAATCAAAAGATCTTGCTGAAGCAGAACTAAGAAAATTTTAGTGCTCAAAGTTCAGAATCTCTTGATTCAATCTACAATAGGCTTCAGAAAATCATCAGCAGATTGGCTATTCTGGGTGTCAAGATTGAGCAGAAAGATCTAAATTCCAAGTTCTTAAGGAGTTTACCTGTTGAATGGAACACTCATGTAGTAGTCTGGAGAAACAAGCCAGGTGTTGATACTATGAGTCTAAATGACTTGTACAACAACTTTAAAATTGTTTAACAGGAGATAAAGAAGACTGGAGGATCAAGTTCTACCTCGAGAAATATGGCATTCTTGTCTACTCCCAGCAATAGCAATCCATATGAGGTTTGTACTGCTTCAGGAGTTAGTACTGCTAACCTAAAAGTTAGTACTGCTGGCTCACAATCCAACGCTGCTAGCTTAGGAGATGATACTATCTATGCTTTCTTGGCGATTCAAGCTAGTGGGTCTCAAGTGCATCATGAAGACCTAGTTCAAATATATGAATATGATCTTGAGGAGATGGACTTGAAGTGACAATTAGCTTTGCTAAGCATGAGAGCCAAGAAGTACTATCAAAGAACTGGGAGGAAAATCTGATAAGGATTTAAAACATACGTTTTTAGGGGGTCATTTAACCCTAAATTGACACATTTTATATCCGTTACTACTTCAAATCGTTCCTTTTCACATTTTAGGTCTATTGGAAGCAAAATGCTGGAATGAATCATATTTGGACGAAAAGGAGCAAAAATATGAAGAAAATGGCAAAGTCAAGATCAAAGGCCCTCCAGCAGACCTGACGGCATCCCAACCAAAGGGCGACGATGTCCCTATATAGAAGTTTTGATCAAAATACACATGACAACGCAGAACAAATTCTGGTTCTACAACCTGACGGTGTCACGCCTAAACTCTGGAAGGCGTCACTCTCAATTTCCACACCAGACGCCCAAGAACCAATCTCAGACGACGTCCTTCATGAAGACTGACGACGTGACGCTCCTCAACTGAAGCCGTCCCAACGATGACTTGGCCCAAACGAAACCCTAATGACGGCGACCTGACGGCGTCACTAGCAAAAGGTGACGCTGTCGCGCTTGTAAATCTATATATAGAATTCGATTTTTCTATTTTAAAAGAGGTAGAACTTTGGAGAGAAAAACCTAATTCAGCTGTAGTCCGACTTGGACAGTATTCTAGGGTTCCATACCCTATTTTACATCATAAGATAAGTTTGTTAATCCATATTATCATTATGTCTACCCCATGTTTAATTGTATGTGTGTATGCTTGCTTGTTTACCATGAGTAGCTAAATTATCCTTGTGTTTGCTTAGATCTATGAAACCTAGTTGTTAATTATTGTTAAGTTGTCTCTTGTCTTAATTGGTAGACGCTAGATTAAGGAAAATTGGCTTCTTCTTTAATTGTTGCGAGCTTGAATGTCCTAAATAGCAAAAAAGCTTAAGAGTGCACTTAGGCCATTCGTTGTGTTTATTGCGTGAGTTGTAGCTTAAGGATAGTAGAGTATTCAGGGGAGATACTATTGTACTTGCCGATCCCGGATAGTCTAGAGAAGAGTTACAATTCATAGAACTAGGGAATTAGGCACCCCCTATAACCAAACGGAATACAATGCACCAATTAAGATGAGGATGTGACAATTCAATCGACCAATAAGAAATAACTAGGGAGTAAGAACATCTAAATAAACACATCTTTAATCATCATACGAACACACCACAGTTAGCATAAATTATCCATAGTTCAAGTAGTAATTAGATTAGTAGTTATAAAAAGTAGTTAAAATTGGTAGAAGTACTACCCCCCCCCCCACTCCTATACCCCGGGATATTTACTTGCTTTCAAAAAATCATGAAAAGACTAAAAAGAATCTCTCTCAACCTCACTTTCTCGTCATACATTTCTTTCTAGCATCTCTATTCTCCTAGAAAACGAATCAATCCCCTGGGCTTACCCCATACTACACTGCAACGATTAGGTACACTGCCTAGAGGGTTGAAAAACTTGCTCGTAGAAAAGGAAGTCTTCTCGAACCCGAACCCATGCATCAACTTTTTGGCGCTGTGATAACGCTCAAATTGTGCATGTTTTTAGTAGCGTTATCCGTGTTTTTATGTATGTTATTTGGTTATAATTATATGCTTTTGTTGCTTAATCGTATCAAAGTGCGTTTGCTAGTTCATTTGTAGCCAAGTACAGGAAAGTGGAGAAAAAGATGGAAAAAGAAGTAAAATACGAAGATTTCTCCATATATGAAGAATTCCCGACCAAAGCAAGACTTGTGGAGTATATTCGAGAAGATAAAGTCATCAAGTTAGTGGTCCAAAGACTCAAGAATAAAGTTCAAGAAGGAAAACGAGAAAGAAATGAAGAAAAGAAGCTTAAACGAAAAGATATTGGAAGCCTCGTTGTTCCCGACACACCTTCACCATTTTGGCCATAACTTTTGCATACGGACTCCGTTTGACCCCCGATTCACGGCCACGGAAAGCTAAGAGAAAGATCTACAACTTTGTTGTTTATGACTTTTTGTGATTTAGGTCCAACCGATCGGTCGAGCCCCGCAACCGGATCCGGTTGGAGAATGGTCACGTAGACCAACCGAACGGTTGGAGCTCAACCGGATCCGGTTGGAGGTCCTGTTTCAGCCATTTTTCCATTACTAAGGTTCCAAACTTATTCCAAATGATTCTAGGTCATTCCTACATGTCTTCTAGTCCCTTCCAAGCTCCTTGGTGACCAAGAAATGCATTTATAACCCCTAGGCTTGGAAGTAGTATAAATAGAGGCCTTTGCAACCTCATTTCACACACCACAACTTGAGAGATCTTCTCTGTTGGAATCACTCCAAGACCATAATCAAGTGTTAGTAATTAATATGTAATAGTTAGCTTTATTATGGCCTTTATGTTTGTTATTAGCCTTAAGCTTATGTAGAAGGCCCATGAGCTTAGGCCCAAGCCCATAAAGGAAAGGATGGGAACTAGGAGTGTTGCCCTAGCTTCCCTCCTATAAATACTCTTGTAAACCCTCATTTGAGGGTTGGTTGTTCAAGTTCTTTTCTTTCACATACATCTACGCATAACCGGTCTTGTATTTCGTGTGTGTGTGCTTGAATCTTGTTCAATCGCCTTATCTCTTTCTATATTACTTGTGTTTGTAAAACTAGTGACCTAACAGTGGTATCAATCGCCTACTAGTTGGGTGAATCCTGTTTGTTTTTGAAGTGGGTTTCGGTCCTACGCCTAAAACGCACCTTGATACTTTGGTTCGCTTAAAAACTTGTTTTTTACACTTTTTAATCCAAGATTCTTGTACTTTCAATGTTTTAAGGTGTTAAAATACATGTTTTGGCAAAAAGTTTCAACCTTTACGCGTGGATATACGTTTTTAAGCTTGGTTTTTAACGAGGGTTTCATTCTACGCTTAACTGTTTTAGAGGCTTTGGTTCATCAAGTTTCACACTTTTGTGTATTTTGGTGTTATTGAAGCTATTTTATCACACAAAAACTGGTTTATAAACACTTTTGGACAGAATCAAAATTTTGAGCATTCCTACGCGTAGTAAAACCCTAAAACTACGCGTAAGTGCTTCCTTGGTTTGATCTTCATTTTCCTGCTTTATTCCGTGTTTTCTTACTTGGATAAGTCTGAAAATACGTCGACTTTTGATATCCTTTACACTGTGATAGTGTAAAAGATCATTTGGGCAAAAAACCTAAAATTACGCATAAGCATAAGCTTACGCGTAGAAATCCTACGCATAAGATTTACTTTACGCGTAAACCTAGTTCTACGCATAAGGAAATCCTACGCCTAAATTTTCTAGGCCTAACTTGTGTCTACGCATAACTTTAGAGTCTTTTCCCTGCTTACGCGTAAGCTAAATCCTACGCGTAACTCCTAATTGTTACGCGTAACTTTGGTGTTTTTTACGCATAAGTGCTACTTGGTTCTTGTCTTTTCTACGCCTAAGGACACTTCATCAACAAAGGTTCATTCGACTACAAAGATCCATTTTTACTACACAAGTTTATCAACGTGTCTCAACCACCATACTCTAACTATTTCCCTCACACTTATAATCATCAACAACAACAACAATTAACTCCACAACATCAACAATGGAATCAACAACAAGCTATTTATCAACAACAATTTAATCAACAACATAATCCACAAATTGGTGCAATTCCACCACCACAAATGGTTCAAACACCACCAAGCCTTCAAGTTCAACCCTACACAAATGATTTCAATCAACATCCATCAAGGAACACTATGAAGGAACCCACTTGGTTTGCAAAGATGTGTGAAGCTTTAAGCAGCCAACAATCAATTCATGAAGCTGGATCACTTGATAGACCTCCAATGCTCACTCCAGGAAACTACGATCAATGGGTGATAAGGTTCTTTAGGTTTTGTGATCTGAAGAAGCCACATGGAAAGTTCTTAAAGAAGGTTATCTTGGAAGGTCCATTTGAGATGCCTACTGTCATTGTACCCGGAGATCCAACTGCTGTTCCACCAAGAGATGAACAAACCAACATTGCTACTGTTGTAGATCTAAATGCTACAGAACTTCTACACTATGAAGCTGATGAACTTGCAATGGAATACATCCTCTTAGGATTACCAAACCCAATTCTTCGTAGTGTTGATGCTCAAAAGACTGCACAAAAAATGTGGGATCATATTCGTCTTCTTATGGAAGGATCTGTACTCAATCAGGAAGATTTGGAATCCAAAATTTACTTGGCTTATGAACACTTCATGATTGAACCTGGAGAGACACTAGAGTCCTATCATCATCGATTTTCAGACATCATCAATGATTTGGATAAACACAACAACATCATGCCAAGAATTGCAGTGAATACTAAGTTCCTGAGTAGTCTTGGTCCTGAATGGGAGAAGTATGTCATTTTTCTCCGTCAAGCAAAGAATATGCATCATTCTACTTATGGATTGTTGTACGATTACTTGAAGCCTCATGAAAAGGAAGTTGATCGGGAAAGGATTCTCCGTGCTCAAATTGCTAAACAATCACATCCGGATAATCAACAACTTGCCTTGTATGCTCAACAGAATTATCCCTCTCAACCAGCAACTCAACCAACTGCTTCAAACACACCTTCACAACAACAACCTCAACAAAATCAATTGGTTCCATACAACAATAATGCTCAAGCATATGTCAGTGAAGCGACTGAGGAAATCGATCCGTTCGAAGCATTGCAACAAGGATTTGTGATGATTGCTAATGCTTTTGGCCGTTACACCAACAAATCCAACAATCGTATTCGTTCCTCATCTTACACACGGACTCAAGCTGTTGTGAACAATGGACATGTTGAAGTTCAGAATCATGATTATGGTCGTCAGATGGGTGGTGGTCAAGGGTTTAACGTTGTGGGTAGGAATAACAACAGAGCTCAAGTGGTGGAACAGGGAAATGCTCAGAATCGGTTAAATGGTCTTAGATGCTACAACTGCAATGAGAAGGGACACCTGGCTAATGCATGCCCAAAGCCGAGGACTAGGGGCAGTGCTTATTTCAAAGAGGCTTTACTTTTGGCTCTTAAGGATGAAGCTAGTGGATCTCTCACAGACAAAGAACAGAGCTTTATGGCAGATGCAGACTCAGATGATGATATGGAGGACTTGCAGGCCAATGCAGCTGTTATGTTGATGGCTAATATGCAAGAGTTACACATGAGTGAAACAGGCCCAGTGTATGACACTGATGGCTTGTCTCAGGTACCCGAACTAACCATCATTATATCTGAACTAATATCTCCGCCAATATCTGAATTCGGCAAGGCTCAGAATGATCAAAATGAGTCATCTACATCTCATTCTGACGATTTTCAAATAGACCCCGTAGTTACATTTGACGATCAAGATGACTTTATGGTTTCCCTTGATAATCAAATTGACTCCGTGGTTATACTTGAGGATCTAAATAATGATCCTGTTGTGACTCACGTTGAACACGCTGAACCTTTGCCTTATCCAGATCTTGTTATGTTACTTAAAGACCAACAATCCCAAATTGCTGAATGTGTTGCACTAAATCAGATCTTAAAAAGTAAAAATGCACTGTTAACCAAGGATTTTGAATGCTTACAAATGCAACTCAACTTTTTCAAAACTCAAGAAAACCGTGAAAAAGGTTTTGAAGCCGCTTTTGCAAAATCTCATCAAAACGAAAAATATTTAGAGAAACAGATGCGTGATCTAGCCGCCTCGAAGAATGCTTTGTTGTCTGAATTAGAACAACTGAAACATGAACATAAAAAGCAAATTAACACTCTCACCTTAGAAAATCAACAAGCTAAGGCTGAGTTGTTAACTTGTCAAAAACAGTTCTCCGCATACAAAAAGCATTCAACGAATCGGGTCGATGACCTTCTTGAAGAAATTATCGGCTTGCAAAACAAACTTAAAGAGTTTAAAACTGTTGTTTACAAACATGGTGAATCAGTAACAGCTATTGAAAAGTTTACCTTAAAACCCAATCCAAAAGGATATGGAAAAAATCTAGCTGATTACAAACCAAAGCTTTCACTAAAAACATTCAAACCAACTCCTGAAGTTTCCAGTGCAGAATACAAAATTGATAATACTGTTATGAGTGTTGTTGAATATCATCGTCAAGAGGAATTAGATGCAGAAGACGAGAGTCGATCAAAATTAAAAAATGTTGTTTACAACAAACCTTTTAATTATAAAAACGCGGTCACTTTCGTCACACCAACGGATTCTTCTAACACACCAAGGGTCATCATCAAAACACCTGAGTCTTCTAATGTTAATCCCAAAACAGATTATGCACAAACTTATGGTCCTTTACCTTCAATTAGTGAAGTAAACTCCAAACCTGAAAATCGAAATATTCTTAGATATTTTGACATTTTCATGGCTGACCTCAAAATTTTACAACATGGGATAGAATATCGTTCTGAAATCAAAATTGAACACTTTCAATCGCCTCTGGCCCGAGAACAAAGAGACATTTTTCAGAAAAATCTTTTACCTAATGTTAAAAACTTGAAAAGTTGTGCATTAGCCTGGGAACGGGATTTTCATAAGGAACTTGGAACTATGAAGGTCGTTTTCGAGAAAACAGAAACATCTATTTCCAATACTAAACGTAAAAAGAAACTTTTGAGAAAAGATGTTGATCGACTCTTGGAAGACCTTATCTGTGCTGATGTCCATAATACTGTGTTGTTTCATTCTTTGCCATATGCATCTGATTATATCTCTGCTGATATTGTTGAAAATGTTGTAACTGTTGAGAACACCGATAATGTGCTTCAGATCGAGTCTTTAAAAGCTGAAAATAAACGATTACTCAACGAAATTTACAATGCAAAACGTCGTCTTCATTGGTGTGAAAAAGATATTCACAATCATCAACTTAGTTTTCAAAAGAAAATCGCTCAGTTGAGTGGAAAATCTTCTGATCCTAAAATTGAGCAACTGGATGATCAAAACGTGTCTTTGAAAAGTCAAATTTCTAAATATGAACAAGAACTTGTAAAAGTTAAACAGGAATATGGTGTCATATTTGATTTACTCAATAAGACTCGTCATGAAGCATCTAACGAACTTGATCACTATCTTGCTCACACTAGAGAAGTCATGAATTTTGCTGGTAATATTCGTTCTGAAAATCAAGATTTGATTCACACTATCTCTAAGTTAAGGGAAATGTTAGGAAAGTATCAACAACTTCCGCCTACCGTGATTAAGAGATTAGCACCAGTCACACTTAGTAATCGTGAACCTAGAATCCCTACTGCCAAATCACAAGTTGCTAATGTGTTTCCCTCTACTGAAACAGGAATAGTTGCGTCTTTTCCAAACGTCCGCACTTCACAGCCTAGGAGCACTCAATCGAAGAATAGGAAGTTGCGACCTAAGAAAAGATCAATAAGGAATGCTAAAGTAGAAGAACACCCTAGGACTCTGAATAAGACTCATGTTGCTTCCACTATAGATGTTGCGCCTGGCAAATGTAATAGAAATAGTGATGTAACGAATGCTAAACCGTTAAGTACTTTTGATATTAAGTCTGATGCACCTTGTGTTATTTGTCGGAAGAGTATGAATTCTGATTGTCATGACAAATGTGTTGCTAAAGCTATAATCTCTCGATTACGGAATCCTAAGAATCGGAATATCTCTAGGTCCACTAATCATTCTAAGTCTGTGCTTGGTAGACCGCCTTCTTTAGATTCTAAGGCAAACTTTGCTGTCACTGTGGCTCCAGTTTCACCTCCTAAGAATGTAGTACCACCTAGTGCATTCACTAAGACTAAAGCAAAGAGTAGTTATAGATGGCATAAATGGATATATAACACACTAGGATTTAAATGGATGCCTAAAATTATTAATGTGTGTATGTCTAATATACCTGCTTCGGAACCCTCTAACATTTCGGGTTCCACATCTACTTCTATTCCATCTGTGTCGTCTGTGTGTAATGAAGGTGATACAGATCATTCTCTGGATTGTTGATAGCGGATGTTCCCGACACATGACAGGCAACCTTAAACTGTTATCAAACTTTATTGCAAAGTTCATTGGCACTGTCAGGTTCGGGAACGATCACTTCGCAGCTATCATGGGCTACGGAGATTATGTCAATGGGAACATCGAAATCAGCAGGGTTTACTATGTGGAAGGCCTCGGTCACAATCTGTTTTCAGTAGGTCAATTTTGTGATGGAGATTTGGAGGTTGCTTTCAGGGAGAAAACTTGTTTCATTTGTGATCTACAAGGAAATGACCTTATGTCTGGCTCGCGAAACTATAGTCTCTACACTATCTCTATGCAAGACATGGTTGCTTCCTCTCCCATCTGCTTACTTTCAAAGGAAACATCTACAAAATCCTGGCTATGGCACCGTCGTCTCTCACATCTAAACTTTCAAACCACCACCAACCTTGCTCGATACAAACTAGTTGAAGGACTCCCATGATTCCGGTATTCAAAAGATCACCTTTGCTCAGCTTGTGAACAAGGGAAAATCACTCGTGCTCATTTTCCTTCAAAGGTGGAACACAGCTCTCAGCATGTGCTTCACCTTCTTCACATGGATTTGTGTGGCCCAATGCGCGTGCAAACGATCAATGGCAAACGCTACATCTTAGTAATTGTTGATGACTACTCACGATGGACTTTGGTCTACTTTCTTCGAAGCAAAGACAAAGCTCCACAAATGATCATCACCTTTCTCACAAAAATACAGGTTCAGCTCCGCAACATCGTCAGGATAATCAGAACAGACAAAGGAACTGGATTTGTTAACAAAACCCTTCGTGAATTCTATGAGAAAGTGGGAATTCAGCATCAAACATCTATTGCACGTACACCTGAACAAAACGGAGTTGTCGAAAGACGAAACCGAACGTTAGTGGAAGCTGCAAGAACAATGTTAATCAATGCTAAACTTCCAGATTACTTATGGGCAGAAGCTGTATCTACTGCATGCTATACTCAAAACCGTTCTATAATCACAAAACGCCACAACAAAACACCTTTCGAGCTTGTCCACAACTATAAACCGAACCTCAAACACTTTCATGTATTTGGATCCCTTTGTTATCCGAATAATGATCGTGATGATTTTTGAAAGCTCAAAGCCAAAGCTGATATTGGAGTCTTTATTGGATACTATGACAATTCTAAAGGTTTCCGAATCTGGAATCGTCGAACTAAGGAGGTAATGGAAACAATTCATGCTCATTTTGATGAACTCACGGAAATGGCTTCTGAGTACAACAGCTTAGAACCCGGTCATAACCGTTTAAACTTCCCTCAACCCCCATCATCAACTGAACAAAGCCCCCAGCTAACTCGTCAAAAAATGGAAAGGTTATTTGCTCCTCTGTTATGTGACGATATTGATGAACGTGCTCCAGGTGTATCCGCTGTTTCCGCTGCACAACCTGATAATATTCCTATACCTGATACACCTGCTACAACAACTACTATTGAAGATGCACCTACACCAGTTGACTCCAACATAACAGTTGAACACACCGCTTCCAACAATGATGAACCAGCTGATGATATTCTGAATGAAGTACCCCCACCTGCAGATTTTGATCCAAATGCGTTCTTCAACCCGTTTGCCAATGAGACTGCTGCACCAGATGTCGCAGAATCTTCAACAAACCATTTGAACCCTCAGAATCTGCACAATGTATACCAACATCAACCCTCTACACACCGATGGACAAAAGACCATCCTCTGGCTAACATTATTGGCAACCTGAATCAATCAGTCGTTACGAGACAACGTCTTCACACAGATGGTGAACATTGCATTTATGCACTCACTGTCTGCCAATCTGAGCCTAAAAACATTAAAGACGCAATGACTAAAGACAACTGGATTGAATCCATGCAGGAAGAACTCAACCAATTCAAACGTCTTGAAGTATGGGAACTGGTTGAAAGACCAACAGGGGTCTACGTCATTGGTCTAAAATGGATTTGGAAAAACAAATTGGATGCTGAAGGGAACGTCATCCGAAACAAGTCACGTCTAGTTGCTAAGGGTTATCGTCAGGAAGAGGGAATAGACTTTGAAGAATCTTTTGCTCCGGTTGCTCGTCTTGAGGCTGTTCGGATATTTCTCGCGTTCACAGCTCATATGAATATGACGGTCTATCAGATGGATGTCAAAACGGCGTTTCTCAATAGACAACTTAAAGAAACGGTCTATGTCAGCCAACCAGATGGATTCGTTGATCCTGAGTTCCCGAACCATGTCTACAAACTGAACAAATCTCTTTATGGTCTCAAACAAGCCCCTCGGGCATGGTACGATAAGCTATCATCTTTCCTCATTGCTAATAATTTCACCAAAGGTTCGGTTGACCCAACTCTTTTTATACAATATCACGGGGCACATATCTTAATTGTTCAAATTTACGTGGATGACATCATTTTTGGGTCTACACATAAAAAGTTTTCAATCGCTTTTGCAAAACTAATGATGCAAAATTTTGAAATGTCCATGATGGGTGAACTTACATTCTTTCTAGGATTGCAAGTTCATCAATCACCCCGTGGTATTTTCTTGAGTCAGTCCAAATATGCCCTTGAACTGTTAAACAAATTTGGAATGACAACCTGTGACACTTATGCCACACCAATGGCTCATACCAAGAAACTAGATGCTGATTTACATGGGAAATTGGTTGACCCTACCAAATACCGAAGTATTATTGGGTCTCTCATGTATCTAACAGCTAGCAGACCTGATATTGTCTTTGCCGTTTATCTATGCTCCCGTTATCAGTCGCGACCAACTGAAACCCACCTCTCTTAGGCTAAAAGAATCCTCCGATACATCAAGGGAACCATTAACTTGGGGATCTGGTATCCGAAGGATTCTGGTTTTGAACTAATCGCTTTTTCAGACGCTGACCACGCAGGATGCTTAGACTCAAGGAAAAGTACTTCAGGAGCTCTATAATTTCTTGGTGATAAACTGGTGTCTTGGCAATCAAAGAAGCAGGATTGTACATCGCTGTCATCAACCGAAGCAGAATATGTAGCCATGTCCGCATGTTGTGCTCAAGTCATCTGGATGAGAACACAACTCAAAGACGATGGTTACGTATTCGACAGAATCCCGATGTACTGTGACAATCGGAGTGCCATTGCGATCTCGTGCAACTCAGTTCAACACTCGAAATCAAAGCACATCGATCTTCGCTATTATTTCATCAAGGACCACGTGGAACAGGGTACCGTTGAATTATACTTTGTGGGTACTGAATATCAATTGGCAGATCTGCTCACCAAAGCCTTGCCTCCCGCTAGGTTTAATGAGTTGGTCCACCGGATTGGTATGAGGTGTTTGACTCAAGAGGAATTGGATGACCTCTTAAAACAGTCTTAAAAACCTGTCAAACACCAAAACATCCTTTGTAAATAAATTTTTCAAAATCAAAATACAAAAATATAAAATCTTATAAAACAACAAAAATATTCTTCTAATCTATAATATTTCAACATGGCAAGTACATTTCTTCCTTCAACACTATAATCTTTCAAAATTCAGTATTTTTACGATCAAGTGTTGAGGGGGAGAAAACTTTCACTTAACTGTTTCAAAACATCTGTGTACTTGCATGTTACCATATCTCGGTTGTTTCATTTAACAATGGTGGTGAATTTTCTGGTTCAATGACACTCCTCGGACTAAAATTAATAACCTTCATTATTTTTCTAGAGTCGAGGGGGAGTGTCGTCAAGTTTCTTTCTTAAAAACCTTTGTTCGGTAACCAAAATGGAAGTTAAATGGCTTTGTTTGAAAAAGGAAAAGGTGGAGGGACTAAAACTGTCAAAATGTTAAAGTTACTTTTAATAAAATACCCCACCTAACTTATTCACTTCACATTTAATACACACAACCTAACCAATCTACGCCTAAGAATCAACCAAGAAATCCGTTCTTTTGATCATCTCTTTGTAAGTTGTTTCGTGATTAAAACATGTTTTTAAGCTAAGGTTTTTAATTTCATGCAAATCCAACGGCTAAAAATTGTTTTACGCGTGATTATGTGTTCTACGCATAAGCGTATGAACACACAATCATTGTGTGTGTGTTTGTGGTTAAATGGATTGTGTCAAAACGTTTCAAATACATCAATGATATCATTTTAACCATCAAAACCCACCCAGAAACACGAATTGATGAATTTTGAAAATTAGGGTTTATGAGTCGAATTGGGTATTTTTGAATGTGAAGTGTTTTGGTCAAAAAGATTGTTGGGTTATGCTCTTGTGTTGTTGAATTGATGATTTCCAAGGTTTCTAACCACCCGGAAACACGAATTGGCTAACAATTTGAAATTAGGGTTTAATGTTCATGGCTTTTGGGTATTTTTGATTCTCAACAAACTAAGTGTTATAACTTGGCTTATAGACTCTCAACATATCTTAGAACTACCAGAATTAGTATGGTGCAAATTCCATGGCTAAAAGTGATACGCGTAAATCTCAACCCTTAGGGTTTTGACCTACGCGTATGACTTTCTACGCATAACTGTTCCATAATTGTTCTTGCCATAAATTGTTGTTAAAATGAAGTATTGTGTTAATGATAATGACTTGATGAACTTATTTCAGGCTTGCTACGCTTAAAATTCAGAATCAAGGTCAATTGCATTTCTACGCATAAGGACTACCCTACGCGTAGTCAGTTATGCCTACGCGTAAGGTTCTACAGTGGGACTACGCGTATCCTGTGAAGGATATGCGTAAACAGTGCCTCTACGCATAAGGTCTACTCTTACGAGTAAGCCTTACGCGTAAGGTTTTTATACGCCTACGCGTAAGCTCTACGCGTAAGGTCCCTTTTCCTACGCGTAACATTTTCTACGCGTAAGATGGGATCCTACGCATAAGCTTATAACTACGCGTATAACACACTTGCTTACGCATAACTTTGTCATTGCTACGCATAAGCCTGGATTGACCTTCATAATGAATTGTTACGTGCACAAACTTGTTATTAAACTTATCATAACGTCACGAATCCAATTATGTCACTAATAAACCTTAAAACGTTGGATATGTTGTGAAATATAAGTGATAACATAAACCTTAAAACCTTAAAGTCAACTAACTCACGAAATATTTCTGAGCATCATTAGACTATTGGACAAACAAGTGACTTAGGACTCGTAACAATCATTAACACTACTCATTCAATAACTAGACAATAAAACCTTCTGTTGACTAACATTATGTCTTTCGATATGTTGGTTCTTTTGGCTAATGTTATTTCAGATAAAAATATGGCTGAACAAATGACCGTGGATGCACAAGAAGTTCTTATAATTGCTGATATCTTCCCAAATGGCTATCCGAGAAAGCTTGGAAAGAACAACCTTAGGGTTGACTTTGACACACTCACATGCTCAGAATCTTCTTGTCTCATTGCAGTAGATATTCTCAGGAATCATCCCTACCAAAACATGCTCTCACACTCTGCCACAGTTCTAGAGGTTTACATTCAACAATTCTGGGATTCCATGCAGAGGATCACTGGTCAAAATACTGTGAATGTGACTCTTAATCACAAACAAGTCACTATCACTCCTGATGACTTACGAGCTGTTCTCATCATTCCAGACATCGCTCCAACCGACTTCTTTGCCACCTCTACTGAACAGACTGTTCTGCAATTCTTGATAGATATTGGTTATGATGAAGCTGCAGGAATCATTACTAAGCACTCTCTTGTGGAGCTGAAGAATATTCCTCAACCATGGAGGACACTCTATATTATCATCACCAAATCAGTCTCGGGTCGTGACAGTGGATATGAGCATCCCAAGCTCATGGAACTGCAGATTTTCTGGTCACTGATCAACAAGAAGGACATCATAATCGAAGCACTGCTTTGGAAAGACATGATGCTGTTTCAGAAGAAGCTTGGCAACAAAATTCCCTATGTCAGATACACCAAGCTGTTGATTCAGAGAGCACTTGGACTTCATCCTGATATCCCCAGGAGAATCAATGACCCGGATAATCATGACATCCAGACTGAGCACATTCTATCTGTCAGAATCAAAGAAACATCTACGAAGAAACAGGGAGCTGAATTACCCGATCACCTTCTTACAGAGGAAATCATAAAGCTGGAAACGTACAAAAGGTATCGAGTAGCCGTTAAAGAAGGTAAAGTTGGACATCTTGATGAAAAGGCTTCTGGGACACCTACTCGAAGGACAAGAAGAGGCAGTGCTGGAAGTGCCACAAGTACAGATATTCAGAGGAATGTTCCAAAGAGGAAACCTATTCCAAAGAGGAAACCTACTCCTAAGAAGAAAGTTCACTCTCAGGAAGCTACTCCTATTCCATCTTCTACACCTGAACCTCCAAGAAAGCTTTTGGACGAAAGTTCTGAAGGAACAGAATCAGACGAGGAGATTCATTATTCTGAAACTGCACAAGATGTCTCAGACATTCCAAAACCTCCAAGTCCTCAAGCTGACAAAAGTAAAGGGAAGACTCCTGTACTTGAGACATTTGATGAAAGCTCTGAAAGTGAAAATGTTGAAGAGCCACCGGAAATTGAGTACAAGAAGAAAGTCAAACGACTTAGACATAAACACAAGGCTGAAGTGTTTGCAAAAGATCAAATGGGTGGTCCCGGAGGATCAAGTGGTGCAGCCCACTCCGAACCAACTCCTGATGCGGTTAATCGACCCGATAAGGGAGCTGGTACCACCACTCTTGTGCAACAACAACCGCCTGTGGAAGAAACTATAGTGTATGACTTTGAGAATCCAGATACTGACAAGAAGAAGAAAGATAAAGATGCTGATTATGACATGTTTCTTCTGGATAGTCCGACACGTACACAGAAGGAAACTTCTGAACCGCCAAAGGACCCAGAGTCTCCTCACATCTCATCATCATCAGATTCTTCTTCTCACTCATCACAACAACCATCCAAGAAATCAACCAGATCATCATCCAAATCAGTAAAGAAACCACCTCGATCTTGGATTTCTCAAACACATGAAAGAATTGTGAAAGTTGTCAAACAAGTTAGAAAGAAGGACATGCTCCATAGAAAACTGAATTGGTATGCTGACCAAATGCAGTACTTACATGATGAGAAAGAAAAGATGCAGAAAGAAAGGGTAGTTATTCAGGAATTCATGAGAAGTCATCGTCAGGAGGAAATGAACGAAATGATCGAAGGCTGCACGAAAAAGTACCTTCTGGAGTACGTTCCTAAAGTCACAAAGGAGTTGTTCACCAGACAACTTTATCCAAATCTGATGCAGATCGCCAAGCAAACTATTTGATCAACACCTTTAACCGTCACAATCAATCCATCTGATCCTGTAGTTTTCTCGGATAATGAATTGGTGGCTAAGCTTGTCACAAAAATGTCGCCACGATCTGCAATGCTCAACTCTGATGAAGCAAAACTGTATCAAGCATTGCTGGACTACCAACTTCAAGAAGCTTGTAGATTTGAAGCAGAAAAGTTGAAACGTCCTAGAGACGATGCAGATAAGGATAAGGATAAAGACTTTGCACCAAAACGTCAGAAGCAGTCTGGTGAATCTTCTTCGTTGCCACCTCCTCCACAACGGACTTCTTCTCAACAAAAGTCTCCTCCACCTCGGTCTTCTACTGATAAACCTCAGGACGATTCCGAGTTACCACCCATGACTCAAAAAACAGGTGATTACTTTGAGTATACGGGTGGTGACGATGAAGAGGTCCTTGAGCCCCTACAACAACCCACCTCACCCAAACAAGTGCAGAAACCAGAATCATCATCAAGGCCTTCCAAAAAGAAGAAAAAGAAGACGACTCAGCCTGAAGTCGTATCATGGCTAGATGACGATAAAACCGAAGAGTTTAAATGGTTCTCCACACTTGTCAATCAAACTCCCTACCCTGATGAAGGTCAGAATTTGGTAGACGGTTCTACATTGGAGCACGCAAAACTTTTGCAAGAAAAGTTCCATGTGAAGAAAATGACAAAATCTGAGTTGAAGCGAATCAAGAATGAAGCGTTTCAACTTCTAAAAGACAACTCTGAAAGCGCCCTCGAGGTCGAATATCATCTTGAGAACATCGCTCGAGCTATGTCTAAAAACATGGATTGGCTCAATCCGGAAGCAAACATTGACTTCACAAAAAGGGACAACCCTCCATACTACACCGATTGGACCAAACCCCTACCGACCATTGGCCAAACAGATGAACCACGGATTCCCTTCAGATACTTCTTTAACAAAGACCTGGATTTTCTCTTACACGGTAGTGATGGTTCGCGAAAATACGCTACATCGTTGACACTTCCATTCCCAGCGGCTATTTTGTAAAACCCTAAAAGCGTAAATGCGTTAAAAGACTAAAATACCCTCAACTAATAATTCGTGAAATACAACAAGCTCATTAATACCGTTGGTCACGTAATAATAATTGATTTACACAAGACTTTCAAATAAAACTTATACTTATAATAATAAATGATCATCACACATAAAAGGTTACATGTACATTATACTAGAGAAAATAAATTGAATGTACAAAGTTAATTTTGGAAAGTGTATTATGGTGATTTGATCCTTGGCTGTTTTTTTCCCTTCTCCACGCCAATCACATAATTCTTGGGCCTAAATGATACGCTCCATCCCACCCTCTTTAAGTCTTACCATACTTACTTTTGTTTACATTCATAATAAAAGAATTAGTGTCCTTGCTGGCTGCTGTTGTCGAGGCACTTCAGGACCCAAGTAGGCGTTGGATTTGATTGTTCCGTCCATTGATTTCTTCCTTTGTTTCACGACTAAAGGTAACCAACAAACTCGTTCTTGCATGTTTCTGGTCGCATGATTTCAGGCCATGTATACATTGTTTTTATCTTTTAAAAGCCATGCTAGGCATGTATGAAAAAACCTAAAACTATAACTTGGATATAGGGCTACATTGAAGCCATGTTACAGCTTATAATTATGTCGACAAGTAATAAATCTGGTCCTTGTTTTCCAATTCTGGTCGTGGGGTAGGAGACCCCTTTTGTGCACTTTCTAGCCTTAAAAACTATGTTTAATGTATGCTATATTGTGGGGATTATAACCTGAATAAAGGGGCTAAGAAACCATGAAACTAACCTATGTTTTGTCGACCTATACACCTTGATGAATCTGCTTTTGGGGCCCTTAAATCTGGCCATATATGGTGTTTTCTGGTTGTGAAGTTGCCATGCAGCCTACGCCATTTTGGTCCTTAATCTTTGAGTAATAAACTTGTATAACTTAACCTACGTATAACCTATATATTAACATGTGAAATCAGGCCTTAGACCGCCTTTACTTGGCATTAAAATGAATAATAAATCTGTTTATATTATACTAAATCTGGTCGTGAGTTGACACCCCAAACACGTATGCTTTGTGCTTAAAACATGCAAATTGAAGGTTTAACCTAAGACCATTGTAACGTACTATCTAATCACTTAAAATCAGACCCTACACCTTATTTATATGACGTTATACATGTATAAAAAACTGGTCTTATAAGACGCTTAATAAAACCCTTATTATTCATTGTCTTGGCCCTTAACACGTGTATAAACGAGCATAATAAATGGTACATTAAATTGGTTATGCATAATTATTGAGATTGTAGGGTTAATTTACAAATATAATGACTAAAGGGGTTAAATGAGTAAAAAGAGATAAAAATAGTAGAATTACACTTTAGACCCTACACTTTATAATAATTACACTTTGGACCCTAAACTTGTGTAAATCGGTATAAATGATATTTAAAGTACTTAAATCACTTGTTTTTCTTAATGTGTCCTTGAATGCTTCATGATCGAATAAACTTTCTAAATACGGAAACTTGCTAATAGAAGGTTACCTAAAATAGAAAGTCACCTAAAACAAGAAGTTACCTAAAATAGAAGGTTACCTAAAATAGAAAGATTACTAAAAGTGGGAACCTGCTAAGAATGGAAAGCCGTCTAAAACAAGTAATTTGATTCTTATGGAACGTTATCTAATTCATATAGGTTTCGGGCGACGGGGTTGGGATTCTTATGGAACGTTATCGGGTTGGGGTGTTACATATTTACTCAAACTGCATAGCTATCGAGGAACGTGCAAATCGCTTGTTTTCTGACAACGTGCAAGCATACGACCGAGATGCATTGTATGGGATTCATCATTGGCCTGAACGCCGAAGAATCTACTACAGAAGCTGCCTGGTTCAGAAGTCTCAACACGCAGTGTACAGTTCTAAGGACATCGTGGCCATCAAACACGTTGATCTCAAGTCTAAGTGGGACTACACCTTCTTGAAGAATATCATAGTCAAACGACAAGATGAACAGGACTATGCATTCTCCGAAGCTGACTTTGAGAATTTGTCCCTCAACGACATCGAAGACATGTACCTTGCCAAAGTACAGGGTCGTATGAGACAATTCTCGACTGAAGTTCAACGCGAATTTATCAAGTCACTTTTCATCTTCATTAGACGCATCGTGATCAATGAACGTGTAGAAGATATCCAACTGGCTGTTGAATCTTATCAGACGCGTGTCAACCTCACTCCTCCAACGCTTGATCTTCCCGACATCAATCAGCTATCTCAATATACGCTCATCAGCAAACCTTTCGGAGTTGTTTACCGCAGTGAACTTCAAAGAAACTGCTTAATGGCGTGTAGTGATCTTCAGAAATTTGGGGATCATACTTTGAAGCTGGTTAGGGACGGATTGGCGTACAGGTTGAAGGACATACGCCAGAAAATTGGGTCTCCTAAGCGCTGGAATTCTCAGGAAAGGAGGGATGTGAGACGAATCATCACAATGATTGATGAAAGGTTTTTCAGACGGGATCAGTTCAGACGATTGGAGAGCTATGTTGGTGGTCGACCCAGGATTAACATAACCGGCTTTCAACGCCCTGTGCGCACTCCTGGGAACATCACTGCACTTCCTGGTACCCCTTGAATTGGTTCTTTCATTACAAAATTGGATGTGTGATTATATATGTCTATGGCTTGTGCACACATAACAGTGTACAACCCGTAATTGTCAAGAAATGACCCTGTGGTACGCTTCAGTGCCACAATCCTTATAAAAGGAGCGAAAGCTTCTTACTTTTGAGTAAAACCTATCAAACCTTTCATTATTCAAGGTTTTGCTCAAAAGAACAAGTACTTCCCCGTATGATTTTCAAAACCTCAACCGTTTATATCACTTGTTGAGGGGGAGTATTTGAATTAAACTTTGTTCACAAATTATTCACAGTGGTCACTCTTCCCGAAACACTCGAAATGGTCATATTTATTCTCAAACGTTTCAAAAATAACATTTTCATATGCCATTTTTGAGGGGGAGAAAATTGTATGATAAGAAATATGTTGTGCAAAATGCAAATGAATCTGTGTACCTCAGACTTAACCAACGAATTGACGGTACTAAACTGTTTGTAACTCGAAAAGACTTGTCCTGGACGGGTAATAATTTCAAGCTAGTTCGCTAGTAATGTAAACGTGTCTCGCAAAGGACTTGTCCAAGTAGAAAGTACCATTCGAGACACTCTTGGTAGACATGAACTCTGACGGGTATGACAACCTTTCGAGGTTTGTCTACACCTTCAAGGTAGTTATTAGAGCTAGTTGTCACCTAAAAACTGACAATGTAACTCTTTAACTACGCAACGTAACCGTGTCTCGCGGGGGATTGTCTATCTCGAGTGGATCAATTCAAAATGTGCGCGCTCTTTCCTCACTGTGCATTTAACCGTTAAAACTATTAAGCACATGTAGAGGGGGAGTATTTATGCAAAATCCTATCTCTCACAGTGGTTCAAACATGTTTTTCATTTACAAACCCTTTGAGAGATGTTTCACAAACAGTGGTTTTATGGGCAACATAGGTTAGTCATGGAGTTATAAGGTGACTAAGGTTAGGAATAACCGTCCTATGATCCGCCAGAGCCGGAGGGATCTACCCAAGGACATCACAAATAGTTAGTACTTATAAGTCCTTAGGTACGTTTATAAAAAAGGAGAAAATGAGAATCGGAGAAAGAAGGAGTTGAAGAATCAAAAAGAAATGCAAAGAAAAGGGTGAAAAGAAACAGCCCTCCAGATTATTCAACTTAGGGCAGACACCGGGTTCAATTCATATGCTACTGGCTGTCACTTAGTGACATCGGTATTGAAGATTAAAAGTCGTCATGGACCCAGTGACGCATGCACTAAACCTTCTTAGCCACTCAAGTTTCTCTCAACAGAAGCTTGTTTCATTCTCACAGGGAACCCTATGTAAACAATTGGCTTTCTCTTAGAGATCGCTGGTATTGAAGAAGGAGACCCTCTCCCTAGTCTCCGCTCAGGAAAACCAAAACGCACTATTGAGTCTAGAGCCACAAGATTCATCAAAAGATCTCTTAGGAACACTTGACATTTTATCACTTGACGATCACCAAATAAGATTATCAGTGGTTCATATCGAGTCCTTCACAGATCTTAGCAATCTGTCGAGAACATTTATGAGAGGTTCACATCTGTGATCCTCAGTGATTGAATGGAAACTCCTGCCAGGGTCAACATCAAACAGCCCTGACAGCAGGTCACTTCGGTAACTCCCCGTGGATTACGCGGAGTGTGTCTCAAACGGTCTACAGTCATGAGGAGATGCTACGGTGTACCTCAGCGACTCATCTGAATTGTAGATGTACTTCGGTACATCGTGTTATCTCACTTGTGGGACTCCAGTTCAGGAACGGCCTTTGTAAGAATTAGAGTTGTGTTTTCACACTATGCTGTTAACACTCTCGAAGTTCAAACTTGTAAGTGCCGGAACCTGCTTATTACTAACCGTTTGAAATGTTTTCTTCTTATGGAAGCTCCGGAGCAGGATGATCGTGCTGATTCTTCTCATGCTCACGCCAACATCATCACTAATGGAAGTTCTATTCAAAAGCAACACAACCGTCAGAATGATTCTTCGTCAAACCAAATAATCTACAAAGTTAAAGACTTAGAGAACTTCATCAGTATTGAATTCCAACGTCATAGAGCGTGTGACCATGTTGAAGAATGACGTGGAGACACTGGAGCAGCGAAGCAGACCTGAGGCAGACTGATGCAGACATCAACATACTATCACTTTCACCACAAAGAACAATGATCAAAGAACAAAGTTAAAGATGACGTCAAAGCATAACTGTTCAAAGATAACTATCTCTCTACACTAGGGAGATTGTTCGAATCAA
This sequence comes from Chrysanthemum seticuspe, assembly GCA_019973895.1. Taxonomy (NCBI): domain Eukaryota; kingdom Viridiplantae; phylum Streptophyta; class Magnoliopsida; order Asterales; family Asteraceae; genus Chrysanthemum; species Chrysanthemum seticuspe. The sequence continues at coordinate 71,018,912 of BPTQ01000004.1, read as the reverse complement.
GTCAATTCCTCTCACAAGAAAGAAGAATGTCAGAAGACGTCAGAGCTACTATTACATCAACGCCTTCACCGTTCATCACCAACACTTGAGGGGGAGATTGTTGGAATCACTCCTAGACCATAATCAAGTGTTAGTAATTAATATGTAATAGTTAGCTTTATTATGGCCTTTATGTTTGTTATTAGCCTTAAGCTTATGTAGAAGGCCCATGAGCTTAGGCCCAAGCCCATAAAGGAAAGGATGGGAAATAGGAGTGTTGCCCTAGCTTCCCTCCTATAAATACTCTTGTAAACCCTCATTTGAGGGTTGGTTGTTCAAGTTCTTTTCTTTCACATACATCTACGCATAACCGGTCTTGTATTTCGTGTGTGTGTGCTTGAATCTTGTTCAATCGCCTTATCTCTTTCTATATTACTTGTGTTTGTAAAACTAGTGACCTAACATTCTCTCACACCTATCTTACCACCACTACTACTCTCTCAAAGCCTAAATTCGTCCATTAAGTTCCAGGAAACTTTGGAGGTCCAAGAAGTCATCATTTGGAGGTCAAACCATCAAGAAGTCATCACCAATACTTGAGGCGTCATTACTACATCATTTGTAATCTCATTTCAATCATTGTAAGACCTTTAATCATGTTTTCTAATGTTCAAAGTTCTGAGTTTATGTTTATGTTTGCTATGAGTGGCTAGTTTCTTTATGCACTTGCTTAAATGATGTTGATTATCATATGATTAGTTAGTGGTTGTGTTAACATATTTTAATTCAATTTCAAGTTGATTCTAAGATCCAATTGTGCTAAAGTTTCATAGTGACATTTGTTAATCAAGTTTGGCTAATTGATAGTAATCATTGGGGTCGAAAGAACTTATTGTTATTCAACTAGTCATAATCATTTTGTCTATGGATGATTGTTTTTACCCATTATTCTTGATTATACAAAGGAACTAAGGTGTGGTTGTAATAGAAACGCTTTTTGTTTATCAAATTGGATTGGTTGGAAACATCTAAATGGTCGTAAGACTAGTTGTTGAGAATCAATTGTAGCCTTTTGTCTATGATCGGTTACCTTTTGTATTGACCATTTCTTAAGCAATTTGATGAACAAGTGGATGTTTTTGTGTTTAAGTTTATGTATGTAGACTTATGAAACTTGAATTGATCTTGAATTGATTGGTTAAACTTAATGCTTGTTTTTATAAACTAAACTTTTGATCAAGGTTTAACTTGTAAGAACAATAGATTAGTGCACCAACTAATTATCATAACCAAAATGTTAAGAGGTTAACACAATCACATTAATCTATGATATGAAACTAGTTTAAGCAAGTGTAGTTTTTAATCATCTGAATTTCATTATATCTATTTGCTTTGTTATATGTTTTGGATAGACTCCGTTAATTCAAACTTATGCTTAGATTCACTCAAATCCCTGCGAACGATCCCGACTTACCTTCATAATCTTGCTATAATGGACGAGTATACTTGCTCGTATGTGTTATTGGTAATATTGGTAATTCACCTTTTATAAATTTAAAACTTGTACACAACCAGCACATCAAGTTTTTGGCGCCGCTGCCGGGGATTTGATTGTGTTTCAACAAGTTTTTGAATTTCCCTTAGTCGATTCAACAAAAAAAAATTTTAAAAATTTCTCAGAAACCTTAACCGGATCCGGTTGCCCCTCAACCGAATCGGTTACGAGTTTACCCATCAATCAACTGGTCTAACCGATCGGTCGCATCCCGCAACCGATCCGGTTACCTACTCTGACCCATAAAAACTGTTTTCGTTGTTTGTCCGTGTGTTTAGATATTGCCTGGATTCTCTAGGACATTATATGAACACTCGAGCAGCGGGAATAGAACCAATTACACCTCTTACCAACCCCGAACGTTTAATTCAAAGAAGAAGGAGAACACGTTTCATACCATTGGAAAATCGTGTACCAAGAGTACCAAACCCACCATTTGATAACCTCATTGAAGCCAAAGTTGTTTACAACCCTTTCACCAATTTACCTTTTCCCATGGCGGACGATCAACCCATGTGGGAAACCAACCGGACCGTAGCACCAACCCCCGAAAGTGCTATTGTTGCTATTAACCTTGGTGACAACTTCACCGTGAAGGGACATCACCTTTCTATGATCAAAGACCGACAATTCGATGGCCGTTCGCGGGCCGATCCGCACAAGCACATTTCCGAATTCATCGAAATTTGCGGCATGTTTTATGGCGACACCGATGTCAATGCCATCAAACTCAAACTTTTCCCATCATCACTCGCCGGAGATGCTAAAGTATGGTACAATGAATTAACCCCGGGAATCATCAATACTTGGGAGGAGATGAGGCAAGCTTTTGTGAGACGATTCTTTCCACCTGCCATGTTTGATCGATTAATGGGAGAAATTCGTGCTTTCAACCAAAACCCAAACGAATCACTTGTCGAAGCTTGGCTTCGAATGAAAGATTTGCTTCGTAGTTGTCATGGACATGGATTATCAAAAGGAACCATTATCCAAATCTTTTACCATGGACTAGATGAAATCTCTCAAGGCATCCTTGATGCTGGAGGAATTTTTCTCTATAAGACTCCCAACGATGCACATAAATTGCTCGAAGATCGAGTACTTCTCAAACTTGATTGGTCCAAAGATTCCAAAACTAAACCTCTCCGAAAAACCATTGCTTTTGTCGAAAACACCGATACCTCAAAACTCATGGAGAAGATGGAAGCGTTAACCTTAAAAATCGACTCGCAGTACAAAGATATCAAATATGAAATGAAGGAAATGCGAGACGGATGCAACAATTGTGGAGGAAATCATCCATCGTCCGAGTGCGACGATAAACCTATGGGTGGACCGAAGGAAGGAGAAGCGAGTTATGATCAAGGAGGATACCGTGGAGGAGGATATCGTAGTAATTATTACGGTCAAAATTCTTGAAATTGGCAAGATCGCCGACCAAGGGATGACAACCGTGATTCTCAACCACGAACTGATGATCCACCACCACAAAATCCCGACAAAAAGATATAAGAAACTGAATTCGAGAAAACCATGAGAGAATTCGTGGCTGCTCAAAAATCTGCAAATGATTTTATCAAAAATCAATTTTTCAATCTCAAAGCCAAAGTTGAGCAAGGACAGAAAAATCATCAAGCATCTATCCAAGATCTTGAAAACTAGTTTGGCAGATTTTCTGACCAACATTCCTCTAGACCATCTGGTTCATTGCCAAGTAATACCCAATCCAACCCAAAACCATCAAATGATAAGACGTACCGTCCACCACAAACAAGAAATGAATATGTCAATGCTATCTTTACAAGAAGTGGTCTATCGAACGATTCCAATCTGAAAACCGTTGTTTCCGCCGGTAGAAGCAACATCAATACCGATCATGCCTCATTGATCGAGAAATTGGAAGCTCTCTCAACAAACATCGATACCCAATTCATAAGAATACGGAGGGAGATGATGGAACTGCGAAATAATCACCAAGCTTCAAACCACGATGCTGAGGATGACACGCCGATTTGTGATCCCATGGAAGCGAACCACGCCCAACATGAAGGATATCACCCAGGATATCACGGCAGATATTATGACCAGAATTCCAGAAATTCGTACTCCTTTCCATACCACAACCCAACCCAAACATATCCTCGATATCAGCCATGGAATACAATACCACATCCATCACAACATTTCAATACACCTAAAACCTCACCGGAGGAGATGATGAGAGAATGGATGGCCAACCAAACAAAAGCCAATGAGAATATGACGAACCTGTTGGTTGAATTGGAACATAAAGTCGATCAAGGAAGAAGGAACCAACAAGCGATAAGCCAAGACTTGGAGAGGAGGATAGAAAGATTAAGTAAGGAACAGAAAGTCCATCACGCTGAATCTCTTCCTTACACCACAGATTCCAACTCGAGACATGAATTTGTCTACAAACCAACCTCAATTCAATACGAGAACGATAAGGGTGAGGATGAATTTATTGAAGAGGACGAGACCGAGCACATTCCAACCACGCCAAATCTGAACCAAATCATGTCTAACTCACCAACCGTGTTACCTTTTCTTGAGGATTTCACCATGCATATCCCAATGACGCAATTAAAAAGTTCCGAATGCAATTTATTTCCAAATCATGTTGGTGATGAGAAGTTCAAAACCAGTGGCAACTGGAATGGAGAACTGGAAAGAAAGATAGACAAATGGTCTGAACAACAAAATCCAGTTTCTTTAAATCAAAACGGTAGGACTAAGACACCTCCTACATCTCACCTTGAGAATGTGGATGCCATATTCACTGGGAGTAGAAAATCCAATGACCATCTGAAAAATCAAAAAGATCCGCCACCTGTCCTCTTTTCTAATGAAATTGACCAAACGTTCGAAATAACGAAAAGAGACTATAATATGGTCAAACCAAAAGAATCAAATGTATTCCCATCCATTGTGGAGTACAAACCAAAGATTCCATACCCTCAACGTTTAAGAGCTGAAATTCCCCATTTAAACCGTATGGTCAAAGTATCCTAATCCGGGGAAGATTCGAGTCAGGCTGATGACTCGGTAATAAAACAAGCGCTTCTCGGGAGGCAACCCGTATGTTTTGATTTTCTATGGTCACTCCCCAAAGTTTAAACCTTCGGTTGAACTTAAGTGTGGGGGGTGCCATCCTTTTAATAAAACCTTTTGTTTGTTTATAAGATTATGTGCAGGTGATGATTTCTCCAGTGGACGCTTAGAATGAAGAAAGAATTTTAAGCTGATAAACTCGTTGACATATCTGGTTTCATCTCTATTTTCCCTATTTCTATACTTTGAAGTTCGTTTTTCATTGAGGACAATGTCTAACTTAAGTGTGGGGGGGTGAATAGAAAAAAATTAGAGTTTTCATGCTTAAATTTAAAATTTTGTTTGCCCTTGTGATCTAGTTGTTTTCACACTTTTAGGATTATCTATTAGAATAACTGGATCATTCCACTGGTAAAACTGGTAATATTTGAAACTTTGAGATGTGTTCCGATTACTATTGCAATCCATTCTGGGATCGATAAACATTTGCTAGCACATATTATACCCTTTCCACTAAATTGTGAGGATTTGATCCTATTTCTTATTAGCATACATCTTTTATGCTTGGATCTTTTGCTATGAGTGTGCCGGTGATTTTATTTATTCTAGAACTTGTGCTTGTAAATCATTACCAAACCGCAGTGAGATTGCATTCGTGCGATATAAGTGAATTCGTGTGATAAAGAGGCACTTTAGGATTTAACCCAAATGGCCTTCCATTTTACATCTAATGATATATTAGCTAGCCTCATTGGTTAGTTAACCACCCACATGGACCCATTTGTAGTGCTCATTTTTAGCACTAGATACCCCTAGTTACACCTTCCGAGCCATCCCTTTCATTTTTGCTTCACCAAGAAAATACAAAAATATTTTACACTTTAAACCTTAGCCTATCCCGTATCAATGTCTAACAGTTGGTTGCTAGTTACCTGGAAAGTAAAGATTGTTCAAATGATTATGAGTACCACATCCTATGTGATTGATTGAGCCATGTGTTATGTTAAAAAAAAAAAAAAAAAAAAATGTGTTGAAAGTATGGAAATAATAGCCAATGTGCTATGATCGAAGAACAATTGTCATGGCAAAGCAAAAAGCTGTGGAAAGTGGAAAAGAAGAAAGCAAAGCTATAATCGTTTATTTGGTTCGTGGAATGTTTGGTAGCTAGCAACATGGGTATTAGACTTGATTTCATTTTTATTTTAACACCAATTTCATAAACATTCCCATGCCTTATCCATACCCTTAACCCTTAGCCATATCATTATAACCCGAATAAAAGCCCTCTTTAGATGTTTTTACTTGGTGCTCACGCCACGTCGGTGGAGTTTTGTTTCTTGTACAAGCTTATGGTAATAATCTAATCATGACTGAGCAATGAGTGTGATTTATCTTGTTACTCCACTAAAAATGAGTGATTGAGTGAATTATATTTCGTTCCTTTTTCGTGAGGTGTTCTGAAATGTTAATCATGCAAGAAAATCATTGGATATTGTCAAACATCTTGATGTTTCACCTTTATAAAGCATAATTGATGAATCCTCTCTCGTATTTATACTTGGTTGATTTGCATCACATTTTTCATAATCACGATCTTATACCAGTGGATGTTTTTCCTAGATTTGATTGAGGGCAAGCAAAGTTTAAGTGTGGGGGAATTTGATAACGCTCAAATTGTGCATGTTTTTAGTAGCGTTATCCGTGTTTTTATGTATGTTATTTGGTTATAATTATATGCTTTTGTTGCTTAATCGTATCAAAGTGCGTTTGCTAGTTCATTTGTAGCCAAGTACAGGAAAGTGGAGAAAAAGACGGAAAAAGAAGTAAAATACGAAGATTTCTCCATATATGAAGAATTCCCGACCAAAGCAAGACTTGTGGAGTATATTCGAGAATATAAAGTCATCAATTTAGTGGTCCAAAGACTCAAGAATAAAGTTCAAGAAGGAAAACGAGAAAGAAATGAAGAAAAGAAGCTTAAACGAAAAGATATTGGAAGCCTCGTTGTTCCCGACACACCTTCACCATTTTGGCCATAACTTTTGCATACGGACTCCGTTTGACCCCCGGTTCACGGCCACGGAAAGCTAAGAGAAAGATCTACAACTTTGCTGTTTATGACTTTCTGTGATTAAGGTCCAACCGATCGGTCGAGCCCCGCAACCGGATCCGGTTGGAGAATGGTCACGTAGACCAACCGAACGGTTGGAGCTCAACCGGATCCGGTTGGAGGTCCTGTTTCAGCCATTTTTCCATTACTAAGGTTCCAAACTTATTCCAAATGATTCTAGGTCATTCCTACATGTCTTCTAGTCCCTTCCAAGCTCCTTGGTGACCAAGAAATGCATTTATAACCCCTAGGCTTGGAAGTAGTATAAATAGAGGCCTTTGCAACCTCATTTCACACACCACAACTTGAGAGATCTTCTCTCACACCTATCTTACCACCACTACTACTCTCTCAAAGCCTAAATTCGTCCATTAAGTTCCAGGAAACCTTGGAGGTCCAAGAAGTCATCATTTGGAGGTCAAACCATCAAGAAGTCATCACCAATACTTGAGGCATCATTACTACATCATTTGTAATCTCATTTCAATCATTGTAAGACCTTTAATCATGTTTTCTAATGTTCAAAGTTCTGAGTTTATGTTTATGTTTGCTATGAGTGGCTAGTTTCTTTATGCACTTGCTTAAATGATGTTGATTATCATATGATTAGTTAGTGGTTGTGTTAACATGTTTTAATTCAATTTCAAGTTGATTCTGAGATCCAATTGTGCTAAAGTTTCATAGTGACATTTGTTAATCAAGTTTGGCTAATTGATAGTAATCATTGGGGTCGAAAGAACTTATTGTTATTCAACTAGTCATAATCATTTTATCTATGGATGATTGTTTTTACCCATTATTCTTGATTATACAAAGGAACTAAGGTGTGGTTGTAATAGAAACGCTTTTTGTTTATCAAATTGGATTGGTTGGAAACATCTAAATGGTCGTAAGATTAGTTGTTGAGAATCAATTGTAGCCTTTTGTCTATGATCGGTTACCTTTTGTATTGACCATTTCTTAAGCAATTTGATGAACAAGTGGATGTTTTTGTGTTTAAGTTTATGTATGTAGACTTATGAAACTTGAATTGATTGGTTAAACTTAATGCTTGTTTTTATAAACTAAACTTTTGATCAAGGTTTAACTTGTAAGAACAATAGATTAGTGCACCAACTAATTATCATAACCAACATGTTAAGAGGTTAACACAATCACATTAATCTATGATATGAAACTAGTTTAAGCAAGTGTAGTTTTTAATCATCTGAATTTCATTATATCTATTTGCTTTGTTATATGTTTTGGATAGACTCCGTTAATTCAAACTTGTGCTTAGATTCACTCAAATCCCTGCGAACGATCCCGACTTACCTTCATAATCTTGCTATAACGGACGAGTATACTTGCTCGTATGTGTTATTGGTAATATTGGTAATTCACCTTTTATAAATTTAAAACTTGTACACAACCAGCACATCACGCCGCTGCCGGGGAATAGAATAGCTAGTTAGATTTCTATCTCGTTTAGGTCTACTCGCTTGATTCCTATCAAGTGAGATTTTTATTTTTATTTTGTAGCTTTCTTTTAGTCTATCTCTTTTCTTTGTGCCCTTTGTTTGTAAAACCCTTTTTCATTTGTCACTATGGCAAATGAAGTTGCATTTGAATCATTAACAATGGAGGAACAATTGTATTTCACAGATAGAATTTCTTCTTATTGTTCTAATGAATTTGTGAGTGATCTTAGAGATATCCAAGAGGAGATGGGTGTAAAATTAGAGAGCTTTGATGAATTTTGTGCATGTGTGGCTTCTATTCAAAAATCATTTTTAGGATCAACTCCTTTTAGTGCGACCATTTGGAAAAAAATTGAGAAATGCTTCCTAAGCGTAACCTATAGTTTGAATGAAATTATAGGCTTGTCTACATCACAATTTGAGGAAACAGATTAGGAGGATCTATCCTATTGTAGGCACCATGAACAAAAAGACCTAGTTTTTAAGAACATGGAACCGAAATACGAACAAGATTGTGAGATGGTTAGAGTTGAACCACCTAGTTGCATGCGTGGAATACATTTCAAAACATATGACATGCATGAGGAATCCTTTAGGAAAATAGAACACAGTGATCAAATTTTTGAGAACGATTCTTATGAATCGGACCAAGAATTTTAAATGGATCAAGAAGGATTTGAGATACTTAGGAGTGTATTTGGGTTAGATCATACTAAAACACATGATGAACATATAGGTAATCTAGATATAATGGAGAATGAGGTGAAAACTCCAAGCCCACAAGCCCCACCATCATGTGAGGAATACACACCACCTATGACTTACCCGAAAGTAGTAGAAGAGACTATAGGAACCCCATTAAAGGTAAAACCTTTGGACCAACCACAACTAGAGGATGTAGGTTTGAACGCTTGTTGTGATGACCCTTCTGTTAGTTCTAAGGAAGTTCCTAGTTTTGATGAACCGGAGCCTCAAACGAAACCTTTAACCAACTTTCCATCCATAGATGTGAATCTCGAAATTGGGTGGAAAACTAGAAGGGGGGTTGAATAGTTTTGCCGATTTTAAGTTAGTTTCTAAAAACTTTACATTCGATGTTATGTGAAATCGTATGGATGAAGATAAAGTATAGATCTAAGAGTAATGAAAGTAAATTAAGTAAAGCAAAGGAAAGAAATGACATAACCGATTTATAGTGGTTCGGCTACAAGGACACCTTCCTTGCCATACTCCACTCCCCGAGTCACCTACTCGAGAGTTCAAGCACTATGTCAACAAACTCCTTCAACTTGGCGGAGAAGCCTTCACAACGTTGCTTACACCTTTTTCCGGTTCAAAGCTAAATACCGAGTCTGTAACACGGAGGACCAAACCAACACGACTATTACACAATAAATATGTGAAATAACAAATACAAGATCTTCGCTACAGAAATCTTGTGGAGGAACAAATCAATCAAGGACCCCTTGCTTGGATGACTTGTAGTAAGCTCGTGATCTCGCCTTAGAGAAGGACCTATATGAGAATCACAATAGAAGAAAGAAGAACAACTCTCTAGATCAAGTGATCTTTTGTTAGAAGAGAGTAAGAGTATATGAGAGAGTTAGTAAGAAGAGGGGTGAAGAGAAATGAAGAAATTGCTCTCTAATTTTAGGAAAAATCTTGCCACTGTTCCACGGATCCCTCCCTTAAGGGATCCGTCTAGTGTAAAGTTAGGGATCCGTGGGACGCTCCTCTTTGCCCATGGGTTTTTTGGTTATGGGTCATGGGTTATGGGTTGGTCCATGGGTATTTCATTAGATACAATGTATCTAATAGATGCAATGCATCTAGTCAAATGGATATGGGTCAATACCATGGGTTATGGATATGCTCCATGGGTTGTGATTTTTACCCATCCTAATAAACTATTACAACAAATGATTTATTACAACAAATTGTATTAAAAGACTATATGTAAATGCTTTACAAAAATAACATGTATCCTTATAATTTTACTTATGATAACATTATATTTGTTATCAACAAAACACAAAGAGATCGCTAAATATTAATAAACGTTTTTACGGTTTATTTGTATTAACAATCTCCCCCTTTTTTTGATGACAAAACATAATGTTATGATGAGTAAAACCTAAGATTAGATGTATGTTTTGAAAGCCTAAGTTTTACTTCTTCTCCCCCTTTTTGTCTAAACAAAAAGTTAACCCAACGAAGAAATAAAATGTGGAAAAATAGTCCACGTATCGCTTACTCCCCTTTGACGGTAGCTCCCCCTAGATTGGGGCGTCAATTGAGAAAAATTAAAAAATCCTACAAAGAAAGGGTTAGTAGTAACATGCATAAATAATCTTGTGATTGACGAGAATCAAGATTGGGAGCCAAGGTATGTAAACAAGGCCTTGTAATAAAACAACAAAATGTAGTGGTATTTATGCCACATACAAGCATGTAAAAGTAGGAACAAGACTTGTTCTTAAAAATGACTCAAAAGAAAATTACAAAAAATAGAAAATAGTAATAATGATTCCTTCCATGCTTGCATAAGGTTATGGATGGAGGTTTTGATGAGTAATGATATTGATGCGATCAAGAATGAGGTTGAGTATGACTCGCATTTCTTCTCTAATTTCTATTGAAATATCCCTAGTGGATTGGCAATGTTCACAATGTAAGTGATGTGGGTAATGAGTGCGGAAGTTTTCCGAATGACTTTGATTTGTGAGATGCGGAAGTTGGGGTGGAAAAGATGGAAAAAGCGGATCAAAGTTCGGAATGTTTGGAAGTGGTGGTGGAAAAGAACCTAGATGTTATTGTAGTAAAATAGGAGCTAAGGGTGGTGAGGTTTCAAGGTCTTTGAAAATTGTGTTTGGAGAAGTGGGAGGTGTTAAAAATACTATTTCTTTTTGTTTTGGTTGTTGAGATCTTGTTGGAGTCTTAAGGAGTTCCAAAAGAGTGACCTTAGGTGGTGAGTTGATGGGTGATGAAGTTTGTGTACTTGTTGGTGATGAAGGAGGTGTTATGATGGAAGCATCTTGTGCTGAAATAGTGGTTGGTGATGAACCATTCGATGATGGTTTTGCTAAACAACAAGGCCAGATGCTAATCCGTGCAGATTTCCTAGATTTTGATTGTTGTATTTTGGAAGGTGGGAGGACAAAATTTTAGATTTCTTGAAAGGAATTGTTTGCACTAGGTGATTCATCTAAGTTGGAAGATATTTTGGATAACATGGAGGTGTTTGTTTGTGAAGATGAGATGAATATGCAAGCATTTTGGGAATCCTATGTATAGAAAAATAATGCACTGTAATGAATGCTTGACCCAAAATGTGGATTAAAATCTAATGATTAGATATGAATTTAAGGCATGTGATCATGAGAACACAAGCATTAAATGCTTACGTCATAAAATTTGGTAGCATACCTTGTAGAGTTAAAAAGGCTAGTGTTTACATACCTTGTAGAGTTAAAAAGACGAAGTATTGCTTGTGAGTTGTGCGTGAAATAGAGATCCTAGAATCAGAAAGAAGAAGGCTAGTGTTTACATACCTTGTAGAGTTAAAAAGCAAATTACGACGATTGTTCCATGAGACCAAGACCAAGACGAAGTAGGTTGAATTGTTCCCTCTTCAACGGTTTGGTGAGGACGTCGGCTATGTTGTCTTCGGACGCTACCTTCTCAATATAGATGTTCCCCTTTTGAACATTGTCTCTTAAGAAGTGATGACGAATCTCTATATGCTTTGTGCGAGAATGCAATACCGGATTCTTTTTTAAATCGTTGGCACCTTTGTTGTCACATAGAATGGCTATGTCACTTAGATGAATGTCGTAGTCAACTAACGCTTGTTTCATCCATAGTGCTTGTTGGCATGCTTTGCCGGCAGAGACATATTCGGCTTCGGTTGTTGATATTGCTAATGCCGTTTGTTTCTTTGAGAACCAAGATGTTAAACAACATCCCATAAAAGTACATACCCCACTTGTACTTTTTCGGTCAACATAATCACTTGCATGGTCAGAATCTGCATATACAATTGTTTCTACTCTCGTACCCTTAGGATACCATAATCCTAATTGAGTCATACCCTTAATGTATCTAAATATCCTTTTGACAGCTTCTAGATGTGAGGTTTTAGGATCTTCTTGAAACCTAGCACATAGACAAACACTAAACATGATATCCAGCCTACTAGCCATGAGGTAGAGAAGACTACCAATCATGCCACGATATTTTGTGTTATCAACGGATTCGCCGTCTTCATCTTCTGTGAGTTTAGTGTCGGATGACATTGGTGTCCTAATTGGTTTTGACTCTTCTAAACCGAATTTCTTTAACATTTCCTTAATGTATTTAGATTGATTAAAGAAGATACCATCTTCTACTTGTTTGATTTGTAGACCAAGAAAGAAACTAAGTTCTCCCATCATACTCATCTCAAACTCGTCATGCATGATTTTAGAGAAATCATCACACATGTCTTGACAAGTAGATCCGAATATAATATCATCTACATATATTTGAACAATGATTATATGTGACTCCTTTTTCTTAGTAAAAAGTGTGTTATCAACTAACCCCATGGTGTAGTTGTGTTTGATTAAGAACGACTTGAGTCTATCATACCAAGCTTTTAGAGCTTGTTTAAGATCGTAAAGGGCTTTCTTTAGCTTATACACATGTTTAGGTTTTTCAAAATCGATGATGCCCGGAGGTTGAGCTACATATACTTCTTCATTAATAAAACCATTTAGAAAAGCACTTTTGACATCCATTTGATAAAGCTTAAGATCATTAGCACAAGCATAAGCAAGAAGTATTCTTATAGACTCTAATCTAGCCACGGAGGCATAGGTCTCGTCAAATTCTATTCCTTCTTGTTGATTATACCCTTGGGCAACGAGTCTAGCTTTATTTCTAGTCACTACACCGTTTGCATCTAACTTATTTTTATATACCTATTTGGCTCCTATTATGGTTTGATTACTAGGTGGAAGGACAAGTGTCAAAACATCATTAGAAACAAATTGATTTAACTGTTCTTGCATAGCCATTACCCAACTTTCATCTTTTATGGCTTCTTGTGTATTCTTAGGTTCTATGGTTGAGACAAAACAAAATAGGCTACTTTGGCTTTGGACTTGAGACATTAAGGTTCTTTCGTTTAACTTTCCTATGACCTTATCTACGGGGTGATCTTTGGACTCTTTAATATTTATGATTTCATTATTTAAAGGTTCTTCTTCTTCTTCATTTATCTTTTTCTTTATTACAATAGCTTCACTTTCGACAATCTCATCATTGACAAGAGGCGGAGTGGGTTTGGGTGGACTTTCATCAAAATTTACATTTAATGACTCTTCTACCTTCATTGTTTCTTTATTTAATATGACGTAAGCTTTGCTATTAGGAGAATAACCTAAAAAGATACCTTCGGTTGATTTAGGATCAAATTTTATGAGGTAATCTTTAGTGTTAAGAAGAAAACATTTGCTACCAAAGACTCTAAAGTGATCTAACGTAGGCTTTTTGCCTCGAAGTAACTCGTATGGAGTTTTACCTAAAATTGGTCTAATTAAGACTCGATTAAGTATGCACGTTGAAGTATCAACGACATTGCACCAAAACTTTTGAGGTATGGATTGCTCATTTAGCATTGTGCGACTCATTTCTTGTAGGGTTCTAATCTTTCTTTCAACTACCCTATTCGATTGTGGAGTGCGAGGAGCCGAGAAGTTGTGAGTAATACCATTAGTATCACAAAAGGCTCTAAATTGCACTTCATTATCGAATTCCCTACCATGATCCGTTCTAATAGACACTATAGGATTTCCTAATTGTCTTTGTATTTTCTTACTTAATATTTCAAAGTAATCGAACGTTTCAGTTTTGTTCTTTAAATATTTAGTCCATGTGTACCTAGAATAGTCATCCACTATAACCAAAGTGTATTAGTTGCCTCCATAACTTTGGATAGCGGATGGACCAAATAAATCCATGTGTAGTGATAACGCTCAAATTGTACATGTTTTTAGTAGCGTTATCCATGCTATTCTGTATGTTATTTGGTTATAATCATATGCTTTTGATGCTTAATCGTATAAAAATGCGTTTGCTAGTTCATTTGTAGCCAAGTACAGGAAAGTGGAGAAAAAGACGGAAAAGAAGTAAAATACGAAGATTTCTCCATATATGAAGAATTCCCGACAAAAGCAAGACTTGTGGAGTATATTCGAGGAGATAAAGTCATCAAGTTAGTGGTCCAAAGACTCAAGAATGAAGTTCAAGAAGGGAAATGAGAAATAAATGAAGAAATGAAGCTAAAACAAAGACATATTGGAAGACTCGTTGTTCCCGACACACCTTCACCATTTTGGCCATAACTTTTGCATACGGAATCCGTTTGACCCCCCGTTCACGGCCACGGAAAGCTAAGAGAAATATCTAAAAATTTGGCTTTTGACATTTTCTCCAACCATTCGGTTGGATCCCGCAACCAGAATGGTTGGAGCCCAACCGAAACGGTTGCTCCAATCTGATCTCCCCAAGTTATTTTTAATGCAATAATTAAGTGTCATTAAGCCCCATGTCCAATCATATGGTCCTAATAACTCCTAAACCTGATACTTTATGATACTTTGTGCCCAAGAAACTTACTTGGTGGCTAAGGGTGGCTTCTACCTATAAATAAGACCATTTTGGGTTAGTTTTGTGTGTGTAATTCTTGCCTCCACCCTTAAGGACGAATTTCCACCAAATTTATCTCTCCCAAAAGACCACAAACCACTGCCATTTCCAGAAGTATGCTTGGTTATAAGTTGTAGTTTATTGGAGGCTTGAAGGAGTTCTATAATCCTTCACCCTTGCCTAATGTAATCTTATTTTGGGTAAATCCTTGTTACTTTTATGATGTTGAATGCTATTATTCATGTTTGGTTCTTTGATTGTGTTGACTATGTGATTCTTGTGAATGTTGTCTTGATACTTGTTTATTTCATATGAGAACTTGTGATAAAAGGATGTTTGGATAATTGTAGTGTTTGTTTGGAATATGTTGATAACATCATATTTGGTTAAATTGGAACTTGTTCTTGTTTATTGTTTTGGTTGATCATTGTTGAGTTCAATGGACGAAAGTATTCTTAATAATGGTTAGTTCCAATTCATTGGTGACAAATGATTTTGGTCTTGTACTTTGTGACGATTGTATGAGAAACTTAATAAACATAACAAGTAAAGGTTTAATTTGAATTAAGGTCGAAAGGAATCTTTTGAATATGTGTTCTCATTATCTTTCAAGTAAATAGAACTTATCGGATTAATAACATCAAATTCTAAGGCCGAAAGGATTCTTTGTTGTTGTTAGCATAACGCTCATGACATGACCATTTGATTGAGGTTTATGCATCTTTGATTTATAAAACACTAGACTATTATTATTGGTTCAAGAGGTCGAAAGATTACCTTTAATAATATATATTTTCCAAACTAAACATCCTAATATCCTTGTGATCATTTGTCTAAACATGTATGTTCTTTGTGTGCTTGTTCTCATATTGCTTTTCTTAGTGGTTTGATCCGTGACAATCATAACCACGACCTTGTTACTTGCTTAAACAAACAAACAACACTTGGAGTGCAACCAAGTCTCTTGGGACGACCTTGATTTACCATATACTATACTACAACTCGACTAGGGTATACTTGCCGGAATGTGTTCCTGGTTAACCGGTAATTCTTGCATACAAATTTAAAACCCCGGTGGAACCCATCATGTAGTAACTCTAGACACTTAGTTGTAGACACCATATTTTTAGCTTTGTAACTACAATGGACTTGTTTTCCTATGTTGCAAGCATCACAAAAGTGATGTTCATATTTTAATTTTGGTAGATCTCTTACTAGATCTTTGGATGATAGCGATTGAAGAAGTCGCATATTGGCATGACCCAATCTTCGATGCCATAAGGTCGAAGTATCATCCATAGAGGTAAGACAAAGTTTGTCTTTAGGTTCATTACCAATTTTGATGACGTAGACTCCATGTTTCCTAATTTCTCTACCTATGGTGATACCGTTTTTTAATATCTTACTACCGGTTTCGGTAAAAAGTACATTGCACTTTTTATCACATATTTGTCCTATACTTAAGAGGTTAAAGTTTAGGTTTTCTACGTTACACACATCGTTAATGGTTAGAGATTTGTTAGAAATTGTACCTTTACCGATGATTTTGCTTTTGCTATTTCCAAACACCACATTTCCTCCTTTGAAGGATTCATATGTGGAGAATAGATCTTTATTGCCGGTCATGTGCCTCGTGCACCCGCTATCCTTGACCCATTCATCCGAATCTAGGTCAACCTTTAAGCACACCTAAGAAAACAATTAACTCAAAGGTTTGGTCCCCGTTTGTTCATGGGTCCATTAGTCTTAAACATTCCATTCATGTTAGACATGTATGGATAAGGTGAATATGTATTCCATGGTGCAAAGTTTTGAAAAGGAAAACCATTTTGCATATTTGGGTTCCATCCCATTTGATGGTTACTTCTCGGGTAAACATTATTAGGTCTCCTAGATGTGTTTGGTTTTGAAAATGATGGACCTTTGTTTCTTACAAAACTTTGATTATATCTTGGGGGTGGTTGTCTAATGGTAATATGAGTTGGTTTCTTCTTATTAACAATAACAAAATCAGTTCTAGAAGAGGAAGCTATGTTATTACCACTGTTTGCTTCAGCAGACCCACGGATCCCTGGCTGTACACTAGCCGGTTCCCTTTTTGTGGGATCCATGGGATCCGCCACAACAGTGGCTTGTTTTTCTATTGCTTTTACGAATTGTGTTTCTTTGTTTTCACTAGTTGACGCATCAAGTTGCTGAATACCTAAACCTTTTTGGTTGTTTCCTGTTTTAACACTATCTAATATCAAATCTAGAGTATTAGTACTCATTCTAGCAATCTTAGAATCTAGTTAATCAACAAGTGTTTGAAGTTGAACGCAAAGTTCACATTCACCACTTGCTATCTTGCCCTTTTCTAGACGTTTCAATTTTGCCCTTAACTCTATGACTTCCTTATCTAAACGTTGGTTTTGATTTTTCAAAAACTTTTTTTTGTTGATTACTTTTAAACAAATTTTGCAAAGTTTATCATATTCATTATGTAATGAGTCATCATCTATTGATGAGCTACTATAGTATTCGTGACATACCTCGTCATTTACCATGAGACAAATTTCTTCATCCTCCTCCTCGCTCATTCCCCACGAGCCGCTCACGAATGCCTTTTGATCATCGCGTTTGGGACACTTACTAATAAAGTGGTTTGGGTCCCCACATTTAAAGCAAGCACGATCATCCCTTGGCTTCTCGTCCTCTTTGCTTTTCCGGAATCATTTCTTGTCGTCATACGGTTGTTTGACGTATCTTCCCTTCCTTCTAAAGAACTTTTTGAAGTCCCTTACCGCCATGGCATACTCCTCGTCATCACTATCCGAAGAGGAGTTCTCTTCATCACTTGAGGCCTTCTTGGCTTTGAGGGCTAGAGATTTGTGCTTCTCTTTCACTTTTGAGGCTTCAGAATCCTTAGCAAGGACAAGCTCATAGACCTTTAAGTTGCCTATGAGTTCATCAAGGGTGAGGATTGTCAAATCTTTTGACTCTTCGATTGCCGTCACCTTAGATCTCCACTTGGATGGAAGTGCCCTTAGATATCTCCTAACATGGTTACGGTTATAAAAAGATTCATCAAGTGCTTGTAAAGATGTAATTATAGTATTAAAGTTAGCAAAAGAATGATCTATAGTTTCCTCATCCGATATTGAAAATTGTTCATATTGTTGAACATATAGATCTATTTTATTGTTTTTCACTTTTTGATTACCTTGATGAGTTACAACTAAAGAGTTCAAAATTTCTTTAGAGGTTTTGAGCATGGAGATTCTTTCGAATTCCTTTTTGGGTAAAGCATTATACAAAACCATTTTAGCTTCACTATTTTTGGAAAGCTTTTTCTTAATTTCATCGGAGAGTTTATCATGAGGTATGTTAACTAAAACTCCATTTTCATCTTTTGAGGTGGCTTCAAAATCGCCTTCAACAATGATGTACCAAAGATCAATATCTTTAAACTTCGCGTACGTTTCGAATCTATTTTTCCAATATATAAAACCATTAGTTTCAAGTAGTTGTGGTCGTTGCATAGATTTCCCTTCCTTGTAGTTTTCAGAACCCATAGTGATCGAAAAGTTTTTAAAATACGGTTTACTTTAAAACATTTATAAACTTAGCTCTGATGCCAATTGTGGAAAACTAGAATGGGGGGTTGAATAGTTTTGTCGATTTTAAGTTAGTTTCTAAAAACTTTAGATTCGATGTTATGTGAAATCGTATGGATGAAGATAAAGTATAGATCTAAGAGTAATGAAAGTAAATAAAGTAAAGCAAAGCAAGGGAAAGAAATGACACAACCGATTTATAGTGGTTCGGCTACAAGGACACCTTCCTTGCCCTACTCCACTCCCCGAGTCACCTACTCGAGAGTTCAAGCACTATGTCAACAAACACCTTCAACTTGGCGGAGAAGCTTTCACAACGTTGCTTACACCTTTTTTCGGTACAAAGCTAAATACCGAGTCCGTAACACGGAGGACCAAACCAACACGACTATTACCCAACAAATATGTGAAATAACAAATACAAGATATTGGCTACAGAAATCTTGTGGAGGAACAAATCAATCAAGGACCCCTTGCTTGGATGACTTGTAGTAAGCTCGTGATCTCGCCTTAGAGAAGGACCTATATGAGAATCACAATAGAAGAAAGAAGAACAACTCTCTAGATCAAGTGATCTTTTGTTAGAAGAGAGTAAGAGTATATGAGAGAGTTAGTAAGAAGAGGGGTGAAGAGAAATGAAGAAATGGCTCTCTATTTATAGGCAAAATCTTGCCACTGTTCCACGGATCCCACGGATCCCTCCCTTAAGGGATCCGTCTAGTGTAAAGTTAGGGATCTGTGGGACGCTCCTCTTTGCCCATGGGTTTTTTGGTTATGGGTCATGGGTTATGGGTTGGTCCATGGGTATTTCATTAGATACAATGTATCTAATAGATGCAATGCATCTAGTCAAATGGATATGGGTCAATACCATGGATTATGGATATGCTCCATGGGTTGTGATTTTTACCCATCCTAATAAACTATTACAACAAATGATTTATTACAACAATTTGTATTAAATGACTATATGTAAATGCTTTACAAAAATAACATGTATCCTTATAAGTTTACTTATGATAACATTATATTTGTTATCAACAAAACACAAAGGGATCGGTAAATATAAATAAACATTTTTACGGTTTATTTGTATTAACAAATTGAATTAGGCCCCAACACACCCATCAAAACAAGTAGTCCGGGTAATGTTAAGATAAAGGTAGTAGACTCTAAGCCATGTAGAGTGAAAGCTAATATAGGAGTAACCTGTGACCTTACACACTTACATCACCTATTCATGGTTGATAACAAGAAACATTATGGGTTTAAACCAGGTTTATTAGGAAAAGATGGATCCTTAACTAAGAATCTTTTGAAGTTGATATAAGATGATCCATTTCTAAGAGAAAGACTTGATTCAACCGCTACACCAATAGAATTAGGTAAGGTTACAATGAAAGAAGTACACCCCTTTGAGCATAAGTATCACCCATCACCCTCTCCTCACGTGGCAAATTTCCACCCTAAGGGTGTCTATCACTACTATCACCCGCACTTAAGCTTAAGTGTAGGGAAAACTTCCCCTTTATCCATTAAATAAGGGTAGATTCAAGCTCGTGACTCGAACAAAAACAAGCGCTTCTTGGGAGGCAACCCATGTTTATTTTTTTGCATATTTGTTTTTCCTTTTTATTTGTGTGTTTTACATATCTTTTTCATTATTGGTTGATTCTCATGTTTATACTACTTTGGGAAAATGCTTTATTTTGTTTTTAACTCGTCTTAATTGTATATAAAGGTATTTTACAAAAAGATAAGTGTAGGGAAGATCATATATGTTTTTAAGAACATGAACACGAGTTTAACAATAATTGAAATTGTATATATTTGTGTGTTTGTTAGAGTCAAATGCTTGTATCGAGTCATAATGGATGTTTTGCAGGAATTTTTCCATGTGTTAATTAGGTAATTTTTCCAGAAAAACGCATCAGACCACTTTTTGTCAGGACAACCTGACGGCGTCAGGATTAACACATGACGACGTCAGGCAATGTAAAAACAGAATGTCAGTTTTGTTTTATGTGTAACTTGTGATTTTTGGAAATTACCAATTCTTAATTTTCCATAAACACTGCAAACATCCATTTCACAAACATTATATCTTACTCGCTTTCTAGTTTAGTTTTGTGTCATATATAGTTTTACCGCCGATTTTACGCGAGGTTTCGTTTTGTTTTCTTATAAGTGTGCAGGTTATACTCCCTCCGTCCCATATAAGTGTCCATGTTTGACATTTCATGTCTTTCTTTTACAACTTTGACCTTAAATATTTTTGCTTGTGTTATATAGTATTAGATAAAAATAATACGTAGTGGAAATACATTTAAAACTCAATCTATTCATATATTTTGCATCAAATATTATATAACACAACCAAAAATATTTATGGTCAAAGTTAAGAAAAAAAGACCTAGAAAATTCATACTGGACATTTAATATGAGACGGAGGAAGTATTAGACAAGAAGAAGAAACACATATTGGAAGAAGCACTTAGTACAGGAGGATTTAACCGCAACTTCATACATATCCTACCGAGCTAATCAAGGGAGTACTAGTTTCTTTCTCTTTTAACTTACCTTCCTTTATCATAACTTTTTACTTTATGAGAGCGGCTTTCTCCTCATCATTCAAGTCTTTAGCAATTATGACAGGTAATTTATCGGTACCCTTCAAAAATGCATATTCAAGATAAGGCGGTAAGTCCTTAAGTTCGACCTCCGGAGGATCATTAGAATTTTCTATGTTTTTGGTTTCCTCAATATGAAGTTCTTTTGGAGGGAGTGATGATGGATCATCATTAATCAACTTCTCAAGGAGAAGAATGTCTCCTTCCGGGTCAAATACACCATGGCTCTTTATTATTCTGGAAAAGTAAGATATAAAATACCCTCTCTAAATCTTCTACAGAAGTTGAGTACATGGCTTTAGCCTCTGTTACTAGTGAAGTAAATTGAATTCTAAAAATCTTAAAAGATGCAATAAACTTTTTGGAGCTAATCATATATGGAATGAGATAAACAAATATCTCATAACTTTGCTATTAAAATCTCTCTCATCTTTAAATTCTCTCTCTGATTATTCATAGACACTTATACTCTCTCGTTCTTAGTTTGATCATCTTGATCTTACTATTCTATTTTTTTCATTGTAATAAAACTATTATTAATTCAGATAATACTCTCACACCAGATTTGTTGTGGAGATTATGGTTAAATCATTTTTTATTGAGATCAGTTTTGATTCTTGTTAAGTTTAGATTTTATTAAGTGTTTTGTGTGTGTTTAAATCATTTATTTCTACAAATACATGCACCCACATTCTCCAATAAATATATTGATTGCGATTTCGACAATTGCTTGTGAAAGCTACATGTGACGTTGAATGATGTTAACCCCGTAACTATTATGTTTTACTGGTGATATATTTATAGATTACATAGGTAACTTTAAAATGCCTAATGGGCCTAAGCTCACACATGAATTAATGTGTGGGAGATGTATTAAAAATTGTGGATATGTTTGTTTATTATCACAAAGGTGTATGTGATTGGTGGTATATTTGTATATTGTCACAAAATGGTGATGGGAGGCGTGTAAAGAGGAAAAATGAGTAAAAAGTATTAGGGTTTTTTGGGAGATAGGTAGGTGTGACAGTGTGGTGCAGATGCAGCGGCTCATGGCGGCCGATTTGTTTTGGATCATACCCATTCTGAAATCATGTTGAATGATTTTAACTTCGTAACTATTATGTTTTATTGATGACGTATTTATAGATTACATAGATAACTTTATAAACCTTAATAGCCCTAAGCCTACCGACGGGCTCATGCCTACCAATACATTATATTCTCTAATAGTTTTTGCATAACTTTGTGCGAGCGGTGTGTTCCTTTCTTTGACGAATAAAAGTATAAATGATATATGGATGTGATAATCTTGTAGAGATTTGTAAACTAAAGAAAAAAAGTTCAACGTGTTATCACGTGGAATCTTATTAGAGAATAAAGTTAAAAACAAATGTATCATTGGTTGATTGTGAATTAAAATAAGGGGCAATTTATACGGACTTTTTATAGGAAGGTTTTTTAATCATTGTACGCATAAAAAAAATTGTATTGTATGCATCACGATGTTATACTATATGTTTCACGATTTGTATGATTGACCCATGAAGGGTCCCTATAATATATATCCTTTAAAATAAATCAAATGATGTTTTGAGTTGAATATGTTGGCCATCAAGAATATAGTAGGGTCTACCAGGAGATGACGAGGATATACGAAAGGTCCACATTAAACTTGGCTGTGTTTTGCCCACAGTGGACAATGTTTCATTTGCATATGTGGAAGGAGACACCAAGTATCCTATGTACAAGTGAGCCATAGAGGCATCATTTTGTTTGTACATATTATAAAAAGTCACAAACGAATTAAAAAGCTTTTCCGATCGCTTTATCTGTAAATTTGCTTTATTCAGATTTACTTAATTAAGGTTAAGAATTCAAAGCATTTTAACAATAACTAAGGTACCGTTTATTTATTAAGAGACTATCTATCTAACTTACATATGAATCTGAAGTGTATATATCTGAATTTGAATAAAATAAACTGTTTTTTTTTTTTTTTAAAGAACGTCTGAATGATATAAATATAAAGCAGTTTCATTCTTAGGACACATAAACGTTTGTAAACACTATATAGAACAATTTAGTCATAAAATTAACACAACCTAGCAACGTGAAAATACTCAATTTAGTCATAAAGCAGTTTCATCTCGTGTGACCCACGATACGGATGTGATTGTACACACGATTAACCACCTAGCACGCATGAAATACCCAATTATGAATGATGAGGTGTAATTCTGTAATAGTTTTATGGTCATTTAGTCTCTAATTTCATACACTTTATATCGTTTTATTGCCCTAAATTGTATATAGTAACGATCTACGTTTAATCTTTATGAGTTTTTCAATCACCTTGCCCTCCGGATTTAATGTTTAACAAATATTTAGATCAAAATTTTATATATCGTTAAAATTTTAATGTTGGAAATCAAATCCGAGGCTACCAAAACATAAAAAATATATATATATTGAGACCCTAAAATTTGAAGGCATGTGCGGTACCACAAGTCGTTTAGGCTGGTTCCAGTAAGGATAGGGGATCGATATACACGATCGATCGTGAATCGATCGCCCTATTATAGCCTTACTCGATCGTCCAAAGTGAAACCCAAATTGGTCTTGTATGCGATCGACTAAAACTTGGACAATATGTGGGTGGGTATTCCAACTGTTGCATGCAAGGTTTAAAAAAAAAAAAAAAAAAAAAAAAAAAAAAAAAAAAAAAAAAAATGATTGTTTGTGGTTTAAAAATCAAATCTGAGCGGGATTTATTCAACTCTGCCTATATATACAACTCCACCAGAGTCGTTTAGAACACACAACACACACAAGTTACACACAAAAAAATGTCTCGCAAAGACTTTTCTCAGCAATTCCCAAGTCCAAAAAAAGTTGCCGGAAACCAGCTTTCCAACTCCAGAAGAGTTTGAAGTTTACTCAACACCACCTGAATCTGTCTTTCAGGTTATCCAACTGGAAAATGCATTTTTAAGCTCTCCACCTGTGAAAAATCCAATTGTTCCAACTCCACCTGTCAACTCTCCACAGGTGGATCTTGAAAACAACCCATTCGGGTTAAGTGAGGCTTCCCTTCGTCAACTTGAACAAGACGAAGAAAACTATAGGGATAGGGAGATTATGGAAGAGCAGGCACGCGAGGAAGCTGCTTGTCGTGAACAAAAAGCAAGGGAAGCTCAGTATCTTCGAGATAACTACTTTGACATAATGGAGACTCTGCTCGTTAATGGCGAGTTTTATTCCTCTTCAAGTGACGAGGGTTGGGACTCTAGTGATTCGTTTTATTAAGTTTTAGTAGTTTATTTTCATCAATCCCGTTGTAGTTTAGTCGTTGTATTGTCGTTATGTTTTAATTATTATTGAAATTTTATTTTGTGTTAAAAATGTTTTTTTTTTTTTTTTTTTATAAATGGTCATGGTCGCCCTTACTGGAGCACCTAATCGCATGTAGGTCGCTGGAGAGAGAAAGTTGATGTGGCAGTGGAAATGAAGGGGATTGAATCCCCTTACTGGAACCAGCCTTACGCTTGTGCACGGCTCTAGAAATTTAGGATAGTCGCAGTCGAAGGGTTGAAATCGGTTGGGCACCACCTTTGACCGATGTCAACATCAGTCATTCCGATTGTGGTGGATCGGTCGCATCATCGGTCGAGGAGAAAAAACATATATATCGGTTGAAATCTCGACCGACAATTTACGCACTAAAATATGTCCCACTTGATATTAAAAAAAAAACAAAAAACAATAAACAAAAACTTGGTCATCGACTGTGATAATTTGATCGTGTCTGGTCATTAGAGAGAGAAAGCTGATATAGAATGGATGAGCCGGGTAATAATTGGGACTAGCTATATGGTACTATAGAAACACATTAATGCACTTTATAGTATGTGGCTAGAATAGATGATAGATAACGTCAAAAAAGAGGCTTGTGGAAGATGGACCCATGATATGATACGAGAGAAAAAGGACACGTTAACCTCAGTCATTGTTGTTGAAATGATGCTGCTAAAAATATCTATTTTTCTTTTTTTTTAGGCAAATGAAGATTGTCTTTTACTTTTATGGCAAAAAAGTATTCAAGGAGATGATTGGCAATGCTAATTGCTGTGTCCACATGTTCTGTGGTGTGATGTTATCCTCAAAAGTACTAACATATATAGTAATATTCAAGTGTTGCTTAAAATCTTATCCATTTTTGTGTATAACCCCCTTTTTCATTGTTTTCGCTCATTCATTGTAAGCCTTTAATAGAAGGATAGCATCACAATATGGAAGTGATTTGTACATTCTTACAATTAATTTTCACATTCAAATTATAAGTATTTCGGCATTTATACTTTTACATGGTGAAAATAAGTAAAAATGATATAAAGGTATAAATGTCAAGATACTCGTAATTTGAGTGTGTCAATAAATTATGAGAATGTGCAAATCACTTCCCATCACAATGAGCATGTGGTGACATGTCTTTGTGACGTTGCGGATTATTTAAAAAGTAAATTTTTATGTGAATCTTTTTAGCATAGGAACTAAAAAGGAAGTGTGCAGCCCTTGCTTTTGATTCTTTTTAACGGCCAATTTTGTTTCTCAAGAATTTCGAGCACTTGAAGTGGGAAATTTTCTTTGCCAACAATCTAGTTTAGCTCAATATCAGTATCGAGAAACAAAATAGTTTAACAATGAGAATATATAACAAAATCAACTGGGCTAGCTCAGTTGGCCACCAAAGGTAACCTTGAGGAGGTTTCCTTGGAGAGGTCTTAGGTTCGAGTCTCGCATAAACACTCGCCGTTAAAAAAAATGAGAATATATAACAAATAGATGACGAATGAATAAATAAACCAATTAAATGAGACGTTTAAAGTGACTATTTGGGCCTGGAAAGACCGAAAGATATCACAAGTAGCACAAAATTGTAAAGTGGCTGCAAACATTCAGAAACAACAATTTTCGAAATAAATACACACTGCCAGCCAACTTAACGAATCGCACGTCTTACACATTAAACCTGAAAAAATTAGTATATATATAATAGAGCGTCGAAAACGGGCGCGTTTGTTGCCGTTTTGGTTGCGTCAATTTGACGTCACAAACCGGGAGCCCAACAATTAGCCCAACGTGGCCCAGGTCCAGCGTGATATATGACCAAAAAACGTAGCTTCTGTTGGGCGAGAACAAGAGGAAAAGTAAAAGGGCCTTTGGCCTGTTGTGGATTTGGACGCAGCAGCACAACAAGAAAAAAAAAAACGGAAAAAAGCTATTCGACATGTCCAAAATTATATATATATATATATATATATATATATATATATATATATATATATATATATATATATATATATATATATATATATATATATATATATAGTGATATATTCTATACAGTTCCATTCTTATATACAGTACTTTACAGTACCACTTCTGACCAATCAGAAATTAATAAAATATTTTTCATTTATTTAATTCACAAAAGCAGCCAAGGGTATATACGGTATTTTACAAATATCCTAATTTTTCTGAATTTACTTAATATCCTATAATTTATGCGGTTATAGAACTTATCAGATTCAAAATTTCTTTCAAAATATTTACAGATTATGCAAAAAGAAGATTGGTTTAAGATGATAACCATGGGGGAATCAGTGTTTTACTCAATCTTGGTTCTTATGCATCGTGATCACAATTTTTATACCTATAAATATTCATCAATCCGTCATTCAATTATCATAGAACCCTAATTTTGTTATCTAATAATTGGAGTAAAAAATGGTTGAGATAACTGAACAAGGGTCGATTCAGTTAGGAGAGGGTTCAACATCCAGAGATTTGCAAGTAGAAAATACTACTATCATTGATCAAGCTAATCGCGAAGAACACTCTGGTAATTTTGTTAAATCCTTTATTTTCTTTTTTTTTCCTTTTTTTTTTTGGTGAATATAGGTTTCGTATAAAATTGTTAGTAATATGGTTAGTATACATGTTTTTAGGTAGCAATAGTAGTTGTAATTGGTTGTTATTGTTGCATAAATGTTTCTTGAATAATATAAGTTTAGCATACATGTTTTTAGGATAATACATGTTGTTGATATTGTTTTTTCATAGTATGTTATTCATGTTATCACATGTTAGGAGGATGATATTTTATATTTTATAGATTGTTCATGTATAGGATTTGATCTGGATATTAGTAGAGTGCCCATAACAACTGAATCATACATGTTCTTATTTATGGGTTATGTTTAATATTAAAAACATTCCGTTATAACGTTATTAGCATACATTTTTTTATTAATCTTATTTTTTTATAATTGTTTTGTAGATCAATCTGATATTGATATATATGAAGCTGATCCTGAATTTGTCCCCACTCCAAAAGGTACCCCTTATTGGGCCCCAGATATTCCCGAAGATGAGAAACCTAAACGGGGTGTTATGTTTGATACCTTTGATCTTGCTTATGATATGTATTTGGAATACTCACAGAAGGGTAGGTTCAACATACGTAAGTCAAATGTAAAGCGTAATAACAAGCGTGAAATCACCCATAGGTCCATATTATGCAACAGAGCTGGTAAACGGAGATCTAAAGTTGAAGTGAATACATTGAAGGAAGGTGAGGAAGAAGAGGAAGGTGATAATAAAAAAAAAGGAAAAGAAAAACCGTTTCTAAGGCATGTAATTGTCCTGCGAAGATTTCTTTGAGAGCTATTCGTGGGACAGCAGCATATAAAGTTATCGACTTTGTTGAAAATCACAATCACCCATTAATGAATGAGAACAATATGGATCTATCACGCGCTCGAAGACAGTTGCATTTTGGTGATTACGTCTTTATTCATCGCGCTTCTCTTTCCAATGTAGGTCCTACTAAAGCGCACCGTCTAAAAGTAGCTCTAATGGGTGGTTATGATAAAGTGCGTGGAACACCAATGGATTGGAGGAATTTTAGGCGTGCTATCAACTCATCTGTTGGAGACAGAGATGCACAGATGCTAGTTGACAAGATGATAAACAGGAAAAACCATGTTCCCGAATTTAGTTTTGAGTATCATATTGATACTGAAGGAGAGTTGCTCAGTTTCTTTTGGGCCGACGAAACGATGAAGTGCAACTATGTTGCATTTGGTGATGTTGTATCCTTCGATGCTATTTTCAGGACTAACAAGTAAAATTTCAGATTTATATATTTATTGTAACATTACATACGAGGATTAATTATATATTTTTAACAATTTTTTTTTACAGGTATCATTTTGTTTTTGTCCCATTTACTGGTATTGACCACCACCAAAAATGCGTAACATTTGGTGCTGCTTTGTTGTGTGATGAGACGTACGAATCATATTGTTGGATGTTGGAGGCGTTTTTAAAAGTTCATATTAAGCAACCACCACTTGCCCTTACAGACCAAGATGCTGCTTTAAGGAAAGCTGTTGTGAAAATCTTCCCCCAGTCTCATCATAGGTTGTGTATGTGGCACATAACGCAAAAGCTGTCGGGAAAGGTATATTTTTGTAGTTCATTTTTTTTATGACTCGTACTAAACTGATTGGACCATTTTGCATATCTGTTTATAGGATATTATATTTTGTTTGAGCAGATATGTTTCTTCTGATTTTGAATGTTTGTATCACGGTAATGAATGTATACCGATTAATGAACATATATGTTTAGTACAAAAGGATAAGAGATGGTTAATAAACATATACTGATGAATGAACATATACTGATTATTGAACGTATAGGTTAGAAAAGAATGTTTACATCATGTTAACATTTTTTGTATCAGATTAATGAAAATATATGTTTAATCAGTAAAAGCAGGTGTATAATAATTAATGAACATATATGTTTGTTTTGTTCTTCAAATGTTTGTTACAGATCACTATGAATGCATAGTGATTACTGGTACATGAGTTAGTAAGATAATGTAATATAGTTGTTTTGACATTTTTGTTTTTGATGCTCATATGTTTTTGACATCATACTGTGCATGCATGTTATTTATCAATTTATACATACATTGTTTGTTTTGACAGGTATTAGGTGATTTAGAGGTTGATTCTGAGTTTCGGAAAGACTTTCACAAACTCATTTGGAATGTATACATTAGTCCTCAAATTTTTGAACAACGATGGAATGATTTGATTAATAGGTATAACTTGCATGAAAACAAATGGTTGTCCGACATGTACGAAATCAGGGATAGGTGGATCCCTGGTTATTTTAGCGAAGTGCCTATGTGTGGTTTGATGAAGACCACGTCTCGTTCAGAAAGTTCGAATGCGTTTTTTCAGATTTTTTTCACACAAAGGTAACACGTTTGTTCAATTTATGTTGTGTTTCGAATATGCCATGGAGAAACAAAGATACACCCAACGTGTTTTGGACAATAAGGAAAATGGATCAAATCCTTCTTTGTTGACTGATTTAGCAATTGAGGCACATGCTCGTGAGTTGTATACACAATCGATATTCAGGGAGGTTCAACATGAAATATACAAGGGTTTATATTCATGTTCCCAGTTTAATTCCCAATTGGAAGGTTTTGTTGTAACGTGCAATATACGCCAAATGGACAAGCGATCCAATAAATTCATAGATGCAACGGTATTTTTATTTTATATTTTTTTCTGTTAAGTATACTTTATTTATTTATTTATTTAGCATATATGCAAAACAATATTATCCAGTTTCAATAGAGAATTAGTAATGGTTTTATTTATTCATTTCAGGTTACTTTTAATCAAACTGATGGCACTGTCCAATGCTCTTGCGGTCATTATAACCGACATGGTTACCTTTGTAGACATATATTTTGTGTTTTCCATATTCATGATATTCCCCGAATTCCAAATCAATACATAAATCGTCGGTGGACAAAAAATGTTCTTCCTACCCATTTGCTTGAAAAGAGACACATATACGGTCCTTGCCTTGAAGAAACTGATCGGATAGCTTCTGATGTTCATGCAACAATAGATGACTGTGTCAGTCTCTTAAGGAGCGACACTGACAAGTTATCTCAGTTCCTTGTAAAGGTTCAAGAGTGGAAGAAACAATTAGAGGATGAGATGCCAACACCAACAGTGGACAAGGATGCCATGTATGCGGATTTGCTTGGTGTTACTGTACCTAAAAGACTTCATATCAATAATCCTAAAAAAGCTAGCAACAAAGGATCTAAAAGAATAAACCGTGCGGATGAAAAGGGGAAAGCAGTAAAAAAACAAAGAACATCAAGGAAAATTCCATTCAAACCACGGACATGCAGCTATTGTCATGGAAAAGGTCATAACATACGTGGGTGTCCCGAACTCGAAAGTTCAAGTTCGGATGATGAAGATGATGAAGATGACGATGATCAAGATCAGGAAGAAGTTGGAAGTGATGATGAAGAAAGAACAGATGAAGATGTTGAAGAATAAACGACTTTGTTAAATATGTTTATATTCTTTTATTTACGGATTTTTATGGATATGATTACATTTTTATGTTTTACGGTTAGGTAAACTTAAGTTTTTAGTTTTTTTTTTTGAATGAAGTCGTTTTTGTTTGTCTTTTTGATCCATTTATTACTTGTTAGTAATGAGCATTCATGTTTTGGTTAATGAACATTGGTGTTATTTATGATATGATTACATTTTTATGTTTTACGGTTAGGTAAACTCAAGTTATAATTTTTTTATTGAATGTAAAGTCGCTTTTGATTGTCTTTTTGATCCATTTATTACTTGTTAGTAATGAGCATTCATTTTTTGGTTAATGAACATTGGTGTTATGTATCTAGTATTGATTGTTATGCTAATTTTATTATCAGCCGTGCTTGGAATCAAATCCTTCTGTTATCTATGTATATTTCTTATGGTATTGATTGGTCATATGTCCGTATATATTTCGACTTAAATCAGCCATAATTTTAATCGCATACATAATTTTCATCGCATACATGTTTTTTCATTTTTTATACTATCGTCTCTATAATTGGACATTGGCTATATCTCCTTATTCAGTTTTATTTAAGTCAACCATACATGTTTTCATTTGTATATGTCGCATGTGTATTTTTCAACTCTTAAACCTAGTTAACATAAAAAAACGCAAACCATATTATAACCAACCAAGCTGCATGTCATAAAGAACGACCCAAAGTCGTTAACCAAGACATTTTAACCTAACACAATTTATTCATAAGAAACATACCGAATGTCATAAATAACGACATAAAGTCGTTAACCAAAACATCTTAACCTAACACACGCAGTACCATTTATTAATTATTTCATAAGAAACCTAACACAAGTCATAACCAAATTCATCTAAAGACACAACCCAAAAGTCACCAGGAGTGACTTTTTAAATGTTTTGACACCATGACATTCACTTTGCTTTTGACACCTGTTTGGTAACAGGATTTTTTAGCACTACTCCGGCAGTACTCTCAATATCTGCCCTAACCTTCCCCATCAACAAGTTGCTCTTGTCCAACATCATACGTGTAGCATACTTTTTCCTTAACACGACCATTTGCTTCTCAAGTTTGTCTTTATTTCCATCCAGTCCCCATTCCCAGCTTTTTCCCTTGCCCATATATGTTTCCATCTGACGCATCACAAACAAACCTGCATAATTTCTGACCTTGGCAGTTTGACCTTCAAATTCAGCAATCTCCAGTTCCGCTTTGAATAAGTTACCAGCTTTAGCATAACTTAGATTAAACAGATATCGGCTAAAATCTGAATGCTGCATTGTACACCATTTTTATGTTAGCATCGGAATATACTTTACCAATTCAATGACTTTATACTACTATACTGAATAACACATTTGTTGTAAATTTTACTTATAAGCATCTCTGCAATTCTCAAGTTGCTAAGCTTTCCTTTTACTTTACTTCTGGGTTTCTTGCCAATCTTTCTTTGGTCAAACATTATCACAGATCCATATTTCAGATCAAATGCAAGTAGAAATTGATGTCTTTGATTATCGACTGGCAAAAAGGCATGCATTTTAATAAAGTGTCAGTTACAATGTCCAAACATATTACGTCCTTGAATAACATAGAAAGTTCTGATTCATTGCATAAGGCATGACAGTGCAATTATGTTCTAATTCATTTCAGCTAAGATTACTACTCAAATTATGTACATATACATTTGAGTTTACATCAAAAGGGAATGCATACATGTTCTGTTTACATCAAAAGGTAATGCATACATGTTCTGTTTTATATCAAAAGGGAATGCATACATGTTGTGTTTGCTTCAAAAGGGAATGCATACATGTTATGTTTTACATCAAAGGGGAATGCATACATGTTATGTTTCCATCAAAAGGGAATGCATACATGTTCTGTTTGCATCAAAAGGGAATGCATACATGTTTGAGTTTATGTACATATATGTTTTAGTTTACATCAAAAGGTAATGCATACATGTTCTGTTTCATTTCACCTATAAGTAACCAATTAATCATTGCAATTGTTTCCTAATTCAGTTCACATATAAGTAACCGATTAATCATTGCAACTACTTCCTATTTCAGTTCACATATACACATAACACCATCTATGTACATTTACAAGAGTATACGCACAAGTTGCAGACTATGTTCTAATTACGTTCATCTATTACTATAACTTTCAATATATAGGACCTTGTTACTCTAATACCAAAATATATTCATCATATACTTACGAGGTCGATGTTCTTCAGAGTTTTGAAGTCATTCTTTTTCCCAGCAGCCTTCTCAATATGTTGCACCAATGCTTGTAACCGATCGTTGTCATATGGCTCATTAGAAAAACTCTTATTATCCTGCATTTTATTTTATTACATATAAGTAATTTTTTAAAATTCAAATAAATGTAATATACGTCACAAATACTCTTACCACTACATATGTTGGCAAAAACAATCTCAAAGGAGAGTCTTGGCTTCTACAATCCTCCATTGAATTCATAACAACCGCCCAAGCGTCCAGCATGTGATTTTCAACATATTCTTCACCCAGGTCGTGCAACTGGTCTCTTGATAACTTTCGACCACATCTTGACATGTACAGGACCTCACTATTAAAACCAAAAAAAAACAATGATGATAACATATTTTTTTATTGTATTTCAACGAACATATATGCATAATATTAAACTTCATTTAATAATTTACTTACCCCATATCATATGCAGTCATGAGAAACAGGTACTTCCCGAGCTTAATTTCATCTGCCGTGTAGTTAGGTTTAGCTTCCAAAATTCTTTTTTCAAATGGTGACCTCATTGCTTGAGGCAATGATGTTTGCCGTTTTTCTTTAGGCACCGCTTGGTAACCTGCTACTCCGATTGGTGGGCAAAAACTTATAGGCACCGGACTTGATATCACTGAAATGTCCTTCAAAGCATCTGGGGTCACCCACGTTTCCCTCGCTGTTGCAAAGTCTGGAGTCAAACCAAGACTAAAACTTGGACCATAATCCAGATCATCCTTGGCTTTTGCTTTTTAAATTGTACAATCAACTTCAACAGCTATTTTTACAAAAGCCTCTTGCGTCAATGGTCCAATAATCGGTCCGGGAGAGTCAAACCCAAGTCCACAAGCTCTGTCAATACTCTCCACAGCCAGCTTTTGTGTTTCCGGACCCCACTCTACCATTGGTTCCATTGGTGCTCCAGCATCGTCCACTTTGTTTTTTCCTTTACTTTGAGATCCTTCCTCAACAAAATCTTCAATGCTTACATTGCCTTTTTCTTTTTCAACATCTTTTCCCCTTTCTTCTGTCCTTCCCATCGTAACATTTATGTTAGAAATGCTTGATGGTGTACTAACGGATGTTGTATTCCTAACGGCTCTATATTGTTCAACTAACACTTGCAACTCACTGTCCCCCGCGGACATCTTCACTGCAGCTTCCAAAGTCCTTTCAAAATCTTTCCCTAATTTCTCCATGTCTTTAATATACTTGTTTAATAGCCACAAACATCCCTGTTACACAAAGTAATTCAGAAGTTCATTATGTCTTTTATCCAACATTCATGCACAAAAAAACATTGTATTATCAATCTTATTACATATTACCTCCATATTCACCGGTGGCGGTTCCTGATCTTCCTCAACAAACGGATCTTCAATATCTCCCCTCCCAATTCCTCCTGCAAGAACTTCTGCATCTTCCCGTTCACTCAGCAGCTCATGTGTCCATACCTTGGTTGGTGGTCTCTTTCGTGCAATTTTAAAAGTGTTGCACTTTGTACCATCAACGTAACACAACTGATTCATACATGTTATAATAATTCAATTAATATGTATTTCTTTTCCAATAACCAATGATAACATAAATTTGTACCAACAATATGGAACACATTTACTTACAGTGAGAAACGTTAGTGGACCAAGAAAGTAGTTATCCTTTTTTCCTTTCGTCCATCCTATTTTGCATTTCTGAATACTCTTCCAAATATACTCGCACCAGTTTATTTCTGAAAGGTTCGTTTCAGGGCTAATGTAATCTGGTATCTTTAAATCACACAGGCCTTTATCCTTCAGCCTACCCATTAAAGAAGAAAACAGCACCACAAAGTTTAGTTTGAAATTCATATCTGCTTCCCTTGATTGTCTTATTCTAAACTTAACATCTGCAGGCTTAATTTCCGCAACACCCTCATATTGACTTCTCCATCTCGCTATCATTTCTGCATCTCTTATTTCCTCACCCGCTTCTATATCTCTTCCTTCGTTTTTCATACCTAACATCTCTGCTATCAAGTCCTTAGTTATTTTGATTGACCCTGATGCTAATCTAATCTCCATCTTTTGAACATCCAACTTATCTACAACATACAATCCTATCCTAGCTGGAATACTATCCGTTTGTATACCAACAACCTCCCCAAATCCCATCTTTTCCAAACACGCTATTTGGTGCGGCATAAGATTCCCACAAGCTAGGTACAAGCTTTTTGGGCTAGACCTACTTTGAAAAGTAGTTGCTGCTAATGGTTTCGGAACAGGTTTACTAGGTGAGCTTATTTTTTCCGATGCCGGGTTACTAGGTTCTGCCTTAATGTCCTGTTTTTCTACCTTGCGTTTCTTATCTTTTCTAGTGTTAGTATCAACTACTTTTTCAGCCTGTTGTACCAACTTCTTTCCTATTGCTCTCTTTTTCGTATTCTTTTGTTTATCCCCTGCAACATGTTGATAACATTAAATTGCAAACATACATGTACTAAATTGCCATACAAATAACATATATGTTGACCAAATATTCAGAATAACATTTTTTTTTTCTTTTTACCGTATACCCAAACACCCCTTTTCAATACCCATGTATGCATTTCCATTAAAAAATTACTACTTTCTAATCATCAGAACACCTGCTTTTTGCATTTTGAACCCATATACAAACACCCTTGTTTATCAAGTTTACTATTATTAATAGAATTTGTTATCCATTCCCAACCAGCAATGCTCTTATCATTATCAATTTTAATATTCCTAAATCAATACTTTACTACATCTTCTTACTACAAACACACTTGTTATTCCACCTTCCACAATTATCATTGTTTTTACAACATAAATTAACAGTTATTCACCGCTATACATGTATGTTTTATGTAAACTCAAATATATATGTACAGACAAACACTCATGTCTACGACATGTTACCTAATCCTAATCTACAAAACCATTTTAGCAAAACTCTATTGTTTAATCAATATCTAACCAATTCACTTAATCAAAACCACTACACCAATGTATTATACGCAGTAAACATCAGTTCTATGCCTTTTTCCCGCATATCGAAACACCATTGCTATGCTGCATCTGCCATTAATGACATAAACTAAACACCCATGTATTCTATCATCCCTTTTTAAACGTAATCCAACAAATACAAATTTTTTACGCCGTTAACTCTGTTTTTGCTACTGCTTCTTAGTACAAACAGCATAGTTACTACATATATAGAAAAACCTTGTTACTACAACTTCAACCTTTATCATTGTTTTTTAACCACAAACTAGCTTATATTCATCGCCATACATGTATGTTTGCTTAAATCTCAAATCTACATGTACACACAACATATTACCATTGTTATCAGCATCCAGATTCTGAACTCCTTCATCCACTTGTTCCTTTACTTTGTTCCTTTGACTCCTCCTTAATGCTAATATGTATACATTAACAAAATATTAACTCACTTGTTTTTTTTCAAAGTGTAATTATATATCTACCTTTTCCTACAACACATATAAACACTTAACCTGGATTTTCCCACGATGTCTCAACAAAATCGTCGGCCGTATCTTCTTCTTCTGCATTGATTGTGTCGTCTTGTTCTTCAACAACTTCCTTTCCCTTTATCTTGCTGATTTTCCCTATATTTGACAAAGTCATATTAAAACCAAAGTTAATACCTTTATAAACATCAATGTTACTTATTCATTACAAATATTTTCTATCAACATAAATTTTACCTCTAACTCACATACCCAATAACAACAAAGGTATTATCATCAAAATTAATACCTATATAAGCATCATGTTCAGACAAATAAAGGTAATTGAACCACTTTTACCATTAACAAATGACCCTAATACATCCATTTACATGGTTCACATACTTATTTTAACCTGAGACAAACATATATGTACATTAATCAGTATATCCTATGATTTTGTTCTAATTTACCCATTTTCATAATTTTTCATACTTTGTAAGCACCCACTTACAATGTATATGTTCATAACAAACATATATGTTCATAACAAACATATATGTTCATAAACATCAGTGTCAACTAGCACCTATGTTACTAACTCATTTAATACCATTTTACATCTAGCTAAAGTTGTTTCATATCTTCGACCCAATCAATCCAATAACTTTTTAATGTTAATTTTCAACAATATATATGTTCATAACAAACATATATGTTCATAAACATCAGGGTCAACTAGCACCTATGTTACTAACTCATTTAATACCATTTTACATCTACCTCTCATACCCAATATCAACAAATTTAGCACCTATGTTTCAAACATATATGTTCATTAATCAGTAAAACCTGTTAACATTTTATTTTTTTTCCATTTTCATAACTTTACATATTTCTTATCAACCATTTACTTTACTAAACATCAAACAAAATTTATAAAACATATCAATTGAAAAATAAAAAATACATAATAATTCAATGTCATATAATTTTGTTTCATATCTATAAACCAATCAATCAAATAATTTTTAAATGTTAATTTTCAAGAATAAATTACCCTTTTTTTCCAGATCAACCGTATTTAACACACATGCATCTTAATTTTTTTTTTTTTTTCGTTTCAATTAATGATAAAATATTGATGCATTTATGTTAATAATATCAAAATAAGCAAAACAAAATCATAATATAAAGATTAAACAGCTAATTTTTATGATACCTGACATGTTTCTTCAGATTTCAATCGATGATGTATGTTATGTGTGTTTTTTTTACGGTGTGATGAATGACTAGGTGAGTAGGTTTTTTTATAGCTTTTAAATTAACTGATGATGATAAGATGTGTTGAAAATGGTGAGAAAATGCAGGGAAATTAAATTTCCGTCTTATCATGGTGCAAGTTGCCGGTTATTTTGCAAAAAAATGAGAGTATTATGTTAAGCGGTTGTGTTTATGGGAAAAGCAAAATACCATATGTGCCCTTCTAAAACGTTTTCCAGCCAAAAAAAGTTTCTATTTATTTACATAAATTCCACTATCTAATATTAACCATTGATCAAATGATCCTATGGTTCAGATTCTTTAAAAATGGTACTGTAAAGTACTGTATCTAAGAATGGTACTGCATATAACGCACCCCTATATATATATATATATATATATATATATATATATATATATATATATATATATATATATATATATAGAGTGAGGATCAGGTGCGGATTTTTTTTAATTCGTGCGGATGTGCGGATGGATTTGGACCGCCCATTCCAGATCTGATCTTGACTTTTTGTAAAAAAGTCAAGATCTGCACTAATTTCACGGTAGCAATTGACCATGTAAACAATTTTTTTAATTTTTTTTCCTTTTGAGGGATCGTTACTATTGTTATCTTCTTTCACTTTTTAATTTTTTCAGATTTTTCTGAGCAATTTTTGTTTTTTTGATTATGAGTTCTATCGTGATATTAACGATATTATGAGTCCTACTGTGATATTAACAATTTTACCTAATATCACTGCCTTTTTTATTACGATATTAAGAAAACTTACGGTGATATTAAAAAAATTAACTTTGATATTAAGAAAACATGTAAAAAGTAACTGGGATATTAACAATTTTACTTAAAAAGTTACTTTGATATTAGAAAAAAACTTAATATCACTGCTAGTTTAGAAACTACTGCTAGCCTTAGTGAAACTACTGCTAGCCTTAGTGAAAATACTGCTAGCCTTAGTGAAACTACTGCTAGCCTTAGTGAAACTACTGCTAGCCTTAGTGAAACTACTGCTAGCCTTAGTTAGTAGTGATATTAAAAAAGCTTGATAATTACGGTGATATTAACAAAATTCATAATATCATTGTACCTTTTAACCATGAAAATGATTTTTTTTCTGAATTTTTTTTCGGCGATTCTTAATAAATTGTTGTCCTCTTTCTTTTTTTAATTTTTACAGATTTTTTTGAATTAATTTTTTTTTGAATGTTACTGTGATATTATCCGCACCATCCCTACTTAAAATGTAATCCGCACCCGATCCCTTCCCTATATATATATATATATATATATATATATATATATATATATATATATATATATATATATATATATATATATATATATAATATAGCTAAAAAAAAAAATAAATAAATAAATAGATAAACAAATAAAATACAAAATAAAAAATAAAAAAGTAACAACAGAAAATAACAACGTTTTGGCATAAAAAAAAAGACAACCTTTCAGTAAAAGTCATAAGCAAACGTTAGTTGCAAAACGCAAATACACACAAACACCAAACCAAAATACATGTCAAAATTACCCACCGCAACGCGACGGACGCAAATACCTTGTTAGTTAAAAGGCCCGTCAACAACATGCATGTTGGTATACGGCCTCTATCATGTGTGTTGTAGTGCATAAAATCTTTGACGGAGAATTTCATATGTGTTGTAGTGCATGAAATGTGTATATATGCTTTAAATCCTTACCAAGGTTGGGTTGGCATTTATTCTTCAACATTTCTCATGGTGCAAGTTGCCGGTTATTTTGCAAAAAAATGAGAGTATTATGTTAAGCGGTTGTGTTTATGGGAAAAGCAAAATACCATATGTGCCCTTCTAAAACGTTTTCCAGCCAAAAAAAGTTTCTATTTATTTACATAAATTCCACTATCTAATATTAACCATTGATCAAATGATCCTATGGTTCAGATTCTTTAAAAATGGTACTGTAAAGTACTGTATCTAAGAATGGTACTGCATATAACGCACCCCTATATATATATATATATATATATATATATATATATATATATATATATATATATATATATATATATATATATATAGAGTGAGGATCAGGTGCGGATTTTTTTTAATTCGTGCGGATGTGCGGATGGATTTGGACCGCCCATTCCAGATCTGATCTTGACTTTTTGTAAAAAAGTCAAGATCTGCACTAATTTCACGGTAGCAATTGACCATGTAAACAATTTTTTTAATTTTTTTTTCCTTTTGAGGGATCGTTACTATTGTTATCTTCTTTCACTTTTTAATTTTTTCAGATTTTTCTGAGCAATTTTTGTTTTTTTGATTATGAGTTCTATCGTGATATTAACGATATTATGAGTCCTACTGTGATATTAACAATTTTACCTAATATCACTGCCTTTTTTATTACGATATTAAGAAAACTTACGGTGATATTAAAAAAATTAACTTTGATATTAAGAAAACATGTAAAAAGTAACTGGGATATTAACAATTTTACTTAAAAAGTTACTTTGATATTAGAAAAAAACTTAATATCACTGCTAGTTTAGAAACTACTGCTAGCCTTAGTGAAACTACTGCTAGCCTTAGTGAAAATACTGCTAGCCTTAGTGAAACTACTGCTAGCCTTAGTGAAACTACTGCTAGCCTTAGTGAAACTACTGCTAGCCTTAGTTAGTAGTGATATTAAAAAAGCTTGATAATTACGGTGATATTAACAAAATTCATAATATCATTGTACCTTTTAACCATGAAAATGATTTTTTTTCTGAATTTTTTTTCGGCGATTCTTAATAAATTGTTGTCCTCTTTCTTTTTTTAATTTTTACAGATTTTTTTGAATTAATTTTTTTTTGAATGTTACTGTGATATTATCCGCACCATCCCTACTTAAAATGTAATCCGCACCCGATCCCTTCCCTATATATATATATATATATATATATATATATATATATATATATATATATATATATATATATATATATATATATATATATATATATATATATATAATATAGCTAAAAAAAAATAAATAAATAAATAGATAAACAAATAAAATACAAAATAAAAAATAAAAAAGTAACAACAGAAAATAACAACGTTTTGGCATAAAAAAAAAGACAACCTTTCAGTAAAAGTCATAAGCAAACGTTAGTTGCAAAACGCAAATACACACAAACACCAAACCAAAATACATGTCAAAATTACCCACCGCAACGCGACGGACGCAAATACCTTGTTAGTTAAAAGGCCCGTCAACAACATGCATGTTGGTATACGGCCTCTATCATGTGTGTTGTAGTGCATAAAATCTTTGACGGAGAATTTCATATGTGTTGTAGTGCATGAAATGTGTATATATGCTTTAAATCCTTACCAAGGTTGGGTTGGCATTTATTCTTCAACATTTCTCATGGTGCAAGTTGCCGGTTATTTTGCAAAAAAATGAGAGTATTATGTTAAGCGGTTGTGTTTATGGGAAAAGCAAAATACCATATGTGCCCTTCTAAAACGTTTTCCAGCCAAAAAAAGTTTCTATTTATTTACATAAATTCCACTATCTAATATTAACCATTGATCAAATGATCCTATGGTTCAGATTCTTTAAAAATGGTACTGTAAAGTACTGTATCTAAGAATGGTACTGCATATAACGCACCCCTATATATATATATATATATATATATATATATATATATATATATATATATATATATATATATATATATATAGAGTGAGGATCAGGTGCGGATTTTTTTTAATTCGTGCGGATGTGCGGATGGATTTGGACCGCCCATTCCAGATCTGATCTTGACTTTTTGTAAAAAAGTCAAGATCTGCACTAATTTCACGGTAGCAATTGACCATGTAAACAATTTTTTTAATTTTTTTTCCTTTTGAGGGATCGTTACTATTGTTATCTTCTTTCACTTTTTAATTTTTTCAGATTTTTCTGAGCAATTTTTGTTTTTTTGATTATGAGTTCTATCGTGATATTAACGATATTATGAGTCCTACTGTGATATTAACAATTTTACCTAATATCACTGCCTTTTTTA
Organism: Chrysanthemum seticuspe; assembly: GCA_019973895.1. Lineage (NCBI taxonomy): Eukaryota > Viridiplantae > Streptophyta > Magnoliopsida > Asterales > Asteraceae > Chrysanthemum > Chrysanthemum seticuspe. The sequence continues at coordinate 70,977,237 of BPTQ01000004.1, read as the reverse complement.
TTACGATATTAAGAAAACTTACGGTGATATTAAAAAAATTAACTTTGATATTAAGAAAACATGTAAAAAGTAACTGGGATATTAACAATTTTACTTAAAAAGTTACTTTGATATTAGAAAAAAACTTAATATCACTGCTAGTTTAGAAACTACTGCTAGCCTTAGTGAAACTACTGCTAGCCTTAGTGAAAATACTGCTAGCCTTAGTGAAACTACTGCTAGCCTTAGTGAAACTACTGCTAGCCTTAGTGAAACTACTGCTAGCCTTAGTTAGTAGTGATATTAAAAAAGCTTGATAATTACGGTGATATTAACAAAATTCATAATATCATTGTACCTTTTAACCATGAAAATGATTTTTTTTCTGAATTTTTTTTCGGCGATTCTTAATAAATTGTTGTCCTCTTTCTTTTTTTAATTTTTACAGATTTTTTTGAATTAATTTTTTTTTGAATGTTACTGTGATATTATCCGCACCATCCCTACTTAAAATGTAATCCGCACCCGATCCCTTCCCTATATATATATATATATATATATATATATATATATATATATATATATATAATATAGCTAAAAAAAAAAAAAATAAATAAATAGATAAACAAATAAAATACAAAATAAAAAATAAAAAAGTAACAACAGAAAATAACAACGTTTTGGCATAAAAAAAAAGACAACCTTTCAGTAAAAGTCATAAGCAAACGTTAGTTGCAAAACGCAAATACACACAAACACCAAACCAAAATACATGTCAAAATTACCCACCGCAACGCGACGGACGCAAATACCTTGTTAGTTAAAAGGCCCGTCAACAACATGCATGTTGGTATACGGCCTCTATCATGTGTGTTGTAGTGCATGAAATCTTTGACGGAGAATTTCATATGTGTTGTAGTGCATGAAATGTGTATATATGCTTTAAATCCTTACCAAGGTTGGGTTGGCATTTATTCTTCAACATTTCTTACGACCCTAGAGTTCTTGGAAACAAGATTAGGTACCCCGCGCGTTGCGGCGGGTTTTTTGCATTTAACTTTATACACTGTATTGTCGACAAATCTTCTCTAGTCCTTGGTTGCTGCTGCCTTGTCGACTGTGTAGTTTTTAGCATCCAACCAAAACATCGTACCACGCGCATCAACTATCTTCCCAACAGCCTTCAGCATGACCTATGGCAAGATGATATGTTATCAAGATGAAACAGCTAAACAACAATGAGTTGCAATTAATGTTTGTCATCTATTGCTACCTATTCAACAAACCACCAAGGTTTTCTATAGTTTCTTTAGCAACAGCAACCTGTAGCATATAGATACAATGCTTGTTTATCTAAAAAGTAATGAGTCTAATACTTGACTTATAAGGTAGATAATGCATACAGTCTATGGGTCGAGTCTAACGGCTCCCTCTGTATCGCTCGCCTTTAAATTGGTCCCTGGAGGTAGTGATCCATTTTGGGCTCGCGTTTCTGCATGGTTTGCAGCGTGTGCCTCTGTAGGTCACCGAACGGCATTAACAGCCATAGCTTCTGCAGCAGAGGCTTTTGGTAGCCTCGCCATAGATTCTTTGTCCATTCTGTAAAAATAAATGATAAATCGTTGGACAGAAAAAAAAGAAAACACATGTTTAAGGGAGTCTCTTTGATCCTCAAGTTAGAAATGCATACAATGAAGTCAACAAAGTACCTGCCACCTCCGTCTACAACAATATTATTATCACCTAAATAGATGAAAAATGTGAATGAAGCTGGTCCATCACTTCCTTAATCAAGTATTTTGCTTCTTCCCACAATGGTGGCCTGACGCGACATAAATTTGAGCGCAAGCAGATGGAGCTTTGCCACATCTAAGTTACTCAAATCTTGTTGCATGAATGTTTTTTAGAAATTTCCATTCAAAACCTACTTAACCCATTCCGTGACCCGTCCCCGATCTACTAACATCCATGCGACAATTAGAAAATGTACACAAAAAGATGATCAAATCACTGCTGGTGTCATCAACGGCTTTTGAAATGTTTGATATTTCTGTTTGCATACCTGCGATACCGGCGCATTGCAAGAGTTCAGTATAATAAAAACTGAGTTCTATATAATCAAGTTTTCAAACTTCTGGAAAGCTAAAATTAATCAAAAAAATGACGACCAATTAAAAAAATGTTACAATTCTTCTTAACAGCATATATTGACCATATGCACTGCACTCATGAGCTTATATAGGGGTGTTTGGATCAGCTTATTTGGCTGGTTATGGGTCTATTTAAGTTTAGCAAATCTGAAAACCTTAGTTGCCGAAGCTTTATGAATATGTAACTGAATATAGTGCGTTGACATTTGCAAACTTCGTTGGCAAGTTTGTCGCTAGGTGTAACTCGATATAATGTGAAATCTGCAAAAGTTGCTCAAGTAACTTACCATAATCCAGCAACAGACCTCGAAAGTGAATTTGTGGATGATGCTGAATAAAAGTCGCTGCCTGGCACCGCCTCTGTGTGGCTGTTGTCATATAGCAGGCAACAGAAGATCCCGCACCCCTTCCTGCAACATTTTTTAAGTAAATAAAGCAGACATTCGCATATAAAATAAAACCAAGAAAAGGTGACGTTGCGGCAGTTTTTTGACCTTTTTTTTCCAAATTTACTGAAGCAGCTTACAACTATAATCATTGTGATGAAACGTTATCATATAGCAGGCAGCAGGAGATCTCACACACCTTCCTGCAACAATTTTTAAGTTGATAAAGCAGACCTTTAGATACAAAATATAACCAAGAAAAGATCACGTTGCAGCAGATGCATGAAACATTTCTAATGAAAGTTGTTCCCGACTGCGTATCTGAAACAGCATAATAAAAATCTAACTCTACGATTCGTTTAACATAACATCCTAAGATATAAAGAATGATGATTACCTTTCGCGAAAGTGAAACATCAGGCGCTGAAAAACAGTGAAGCACATAACAGGTGAGCCAAGTGACGGTACAACAACCGACAGACATTTTCAACCAAGCATCCCGCCGAAATGTGCCCGGAGGTTATAGGCCGATACATCACATTTCCCGACCACGCTCCATGATTCTGTAAATTAGTATAAAATCCCTTTGAGAATTAAGAAAGCCTAACAAACTGTAAAGTCATGGAGAGTTTTCTATTTTTCTTTATACCTTTGTAAGAACCACTTTTCTCAAGATTCATGCATGCCAAAGTCATGGAGAGTTTTTTATTTTTGGGGAATTTGATATAGTTCATGTCCTGGTTTAGGCTTCCCTCAGAAATAGAAACAATTGGATTTAGTTAAAATCTTTAGATTACCTCTTATAAGATTTATTCTTTTTTAGGTTGTTTAAATTAGCTTACTTTCCAGCCTAAGGGCTCATTTTTAAATAACCCAACACCATACTGCTAAAAAGAAAACGGAATCATAACAATAGTTTACCGCTATCAAAACCTTACATTTTCAGCACCACAAACTTAAACCCAATTACATCCAAAACGATTCAGTATAACCAAAATCCAAAAAAAACACCAAAAAAAAACCCCAATTGAATATCACAAATATTAAAAGTTTCAAACTAAGATTGAGTCCTGCCACAGCGCTACATAGTACCTGCATAAGACACGAAAAAAACAGATGCAACTAAAGAGAGAAGAGAAACCATTATATCAACAAAATGGATACATAAAGGTTAGAGTGTGACTTAAAAAATGTTGCAGGAAGAGCTAATAAGTTCAAAGATCATCTGTAGCGCGCCTATAATTATCAAAGATCATATAAAATAATTACTTCTATTTACAGTCTCTACCTTAAAAATGTTCCCTCAGCTTCAAAATATATCAACATTTGTTTCTCCTGAACTATGATTGGGGTATCATGTCACTCAACATAACAAACTATCTAAGATTCACCCGTTTGCAAGTAAAAAATAAGCTTTAAAGCCTCCTAAGGTGTGACCAATTAAATCTTAGAGTTTTCTTTATCAAATAATCAAATTAACTACCTTTTTTTTCACAAATCACCAAAAACCAACATATCACATCAATAATCAAACACAATGAAAGTGTAAAAAGTCGAAGATATAAATGAAACACAAACCCATAATTTTTGACTAAGATTCTTCAGAACCCTCATCAGTCTCGTCTTCTCCCTCCTCGTGTTTGCCTTCCGCACCCTATTTATTGACAGGAGAACCCAAAAATCATGATTCTTTAATTAATACTAAACCCAAAGGCACAAATAATCTGCGCTCTTTATTAGTGGGCTATTTTTTTGGCAAGGGGATCTGGAAATTTCTAGGGGAAGTGAATGGGGTGGCGCCATTTTAAGTTTGGTATAATATAAGAAGCAAGTGTGAGGCGTGATGTTGGATTCCGGGTTTTGCTTACCCGAAACGACAAAGAAACAGGTTTTGTAACACTCGAAACGACAAAAAAATAGAACTAACACTGTAACTTTCACTCACAATGTTTCGGGTTGGGACCGGGTATGTACTGTAGCAAACGACGTCGTTTGCGCCCACAATTAATAAAATTGATAATTGATAATGATAATGATAATGATAATTGATAATGATAATGATAATGATAATATCATGATACTGTTCCATTATGACCAGACTGCAACACGTGAGGTTGGCTGCTTTTTCGCCTCCTATCACAACTGCACACTCAAAAGCCATTCCAAATTACAAACCCAATAACTCTAATCATAAGCCCAACACTCTACTTAAACCCACTAATCAACCCTCTTGCTCTTCAACTAGTCCAGTACCGAACCCAAATAGACCAAAAACGAAGCATAACATCATTATAAAAGGTAACACAAAAAAGGGAAAATGACAAAAACAGCCAATTTTACAAGATACTTCACCAAATAACTGAATTTAATCAAAAAAGTCCGTTATACCCATAAAACCATGCGGATTTTTAGAAAACTCGCAAGATTTGACCTTGCTAAGTCAAACCTTGTGAATTTTCTAAAAAAATCGCAAGGTTTGACCTTGCAAAGTCAAACCTTGCTAGTTTTTTGAAAACTAGCAAGGTCAACTAACGATTTAAAAAAAAAATCACAAACCTTGCTAGTTTTCTTAAAAGTATTGTCACGTATACTTTTTTATAATGCATGCGTATGGGAAGTCAAAGCAAATTAATGAAGCGTTAAAAGTTTACGAAAAAATTAAGGCAGGTGGTTGTGTGCTTGATGCATCATTTTACAGCTCTTTGATTTTGCGTTGGCCTGTTGTGTTTTTTATTGTTTTCTTGCCTGTAGGTGGCTTAGAAATTAAACATATTAACATATTGTATACTGAAACATGAATTATCTTATACTATGTTTTAGAGTGATTTTGCATAAAGTCGAGACGATTGAATGACTCTAAATGTTTTGTTTTGACGAGTTTCGGTATACTAAGTGTTCACAGTTTGTATATCAATCCATGCCCGTGTGTCACAACACCTGAGCCATTACTTTAGGCAAATGGATTTCAAGTTTGCTTTCGAGTTAACAGCTTGGATTCCGTAGCAAATGACTTATATAAATCTCTTAATTGTTTAAACTCATAGAAATACGACAATAAGTAGATAATTTTAAGCAATCTACTGAATGTTTAAGGGTGCGCATTCTTCTAAATAAACAGTACTACATATGTCAAAGTTTCACAAAAAGGCAACCACCCTGCAACATCTGCTACAACACATCTTCAATGATCCCTGCAAAATCATACACAAGATTACAATCTGAGGCATAAATTATAACAAATTCTTCTCTTGGATATATAAATTAGGGATGAGCACGGTAGCAAATTGGTACCGAACTCGTACCGAATTAGTGGCACCGATTTTTTCCCGAGCATGAAAGGGGATACCGGTACCGTACCGGACGGGATTCGGGTACCCGTACTCAGTAACGGTTCGGTTCTTTCCATTTTTTGTTAAACAAAAAAAAATCCAAGAAAATGCAACAAAAAATAGGACAAAACATGCATTTTCATATGATAAGAATCACGACGTAGCATAAAACGCAACCAACACTTAAATAAATACATCACCAAGATAGTCGTAACATACAAACGTTCCAAAACTTATAAAACAGGTTTGGTTTTAATTTTTGGGAGGGTTTATGAAGGATCTATAGTTGTCACACTAAGTTTTTCGGATGTTTGGTTTCTTTCTTTATGTTTTTTACATGACTGTTTTTTTTTTTACATGGAACGGACATAATGGGTGTTTGGATATGTTGTTTGATTCAAAAACATGACTTCTCAAATTCTGGGAATTTTTTGGTACTTCTCGCTTTGGTACCAGTACCGTGTTAGTGGTCTCGAATTATTTTTTGGCTCGATTCATGGTGCCGGTCCTATACCGTGTATAAGATTCAATACCGTTCCAGTACAGTTCCGGTTGTGTACCGAGATTCAAGTCCAAATACTCATCCCTAGATATATTACAGGGTTGTACAAAATGAACTCAAATAGCTCACCTTAAACTTTTTGTGGTCAATTTAGTTTTTTGGAATTGGAAGTTATATGTTAGAAAAAACTTTATAAAAAGTTGGAGGTGGCAAAACGGGCGGGCCGGGCGAGCATGAGCCACGATAAGGGTGTTAAATGAGTTGACCCGATCCGACCCGAACCTGATAAAACCTTATAGGGTCGGGTTGATTCGGGTCTAACTTAGCTTATCGTGTTTATCGAGTCAACCCGATAGATATGATAAGCTAATAGGGTCGAGTTACAGTCTTACTTAATTCCTTATCGGGTTATCGGGTCAACTAGATAAACCCGATAATATATAATGACATGTTAACAAATCTTTAATTTTTGAGCAAAAACCTTTTTTTTATTAACATACAACACTTCTTTATCTAACATACAACACTTTCAATTGCTTGTCACACTTTGTTTGATAGACATGGAGGACAAAAGTATGAACTATGTTTATAATTGTGCTTATGAACATATGTAACGAACTTTGTCTTAGCATGTCATCCCTCGTTAGAGATGGAAAATAAGAATAGCATATGCATAACACCTGTGCCAACTTTGATTTAGTCACATGGGAAGAGATCTAGTGAGAAGAGAAATTGAAATAAGAAGAATGAGAATAAATTTGAGCCACATATTTCATACAAGGATGAGAAATTTAAAAGGAGATACATCTATTTCTTTAGGTGCATCTGAAATGTGCGGCTGTGGTTTCTTTTCACCCTTCTCATTTTAATTTTACTTCTCATTTGATCCTTACTCTTGGGTAGTCACATTTGCATTTATATTTACATGTGACTTTTGCTAACCTTTGTTCAGCTTCAAATAATAACACAATGCAATGTCTACTGTTGTTATTTGTAAAGCTAATCTTTGTTCAGCTAAACGGGTACGGGCTTAAATGGGCACGGGTTAAACGGCCACGAGCCAAACAGGCTCGAGCCAAACAGGCTCGAGCCAAACAGGCTCATGTTATATGAACCATTTTTAAAAAATACTTAAAACGACGAAATAATTTCTTCAAACGTAACACCTCATTTATATTTAAATAATTAAATATATTATATTTATAAGTTTTTTTAAAAGAAAAACAACTATAATGTTCTCAATTGAGGGAAAAAAATATGCCCGTTAATGTTCATTTAACTGATAAATAGGCAATACATGCCCATTTCCAAAAAAAATAAGGCAAAATGAGCCCAAATCTTTTATAAATTTGCCCATATTAGCCCATCTTTTTTATTTTGGGCACAAATAATAACTTAAGAAGTATGCAACTCGTAGACGAAAAGCTAGAACTATATGACTTATACAATTTAGCTCACCTTTTTCAAAAAAACGAGCAAGGTTTACGATCTTTTTTTTAAAAAAATTACAAGGTTTGACCTTGCGAAGTCAAACCTTGCTAATTTTCTGAAAACTAGCAATGTTTGACTTCGCAAGGTCAAACCTTGCAATTTTTTAAAAAATATTTGTAAGGTTTGACTTCTAAAAATCCAAAAATTCTTGCAAATCTTGCTAGTGTTGTGGGTATAACGGCTTTGTTTATAAAAAAAATGGATGTTTGGTGAAGTATGTTTGTAAAATCGGATTTTTTGTCATTTATCCAACAAAAAAATACCCATAAATTGCATCACTTCGACTAAATCGATCCAGTTTTTGGTATCAGTCCCATCACTAAAACAAAACACCAAAAACAAAACAGTGGCTACTCTCTATTAGATATGTTAGTTGGCTCAAACCCAATAGATGTTTGAGTACATTAGGTTTGGGGTTTGGTTGCTTATTATCAAAGCTATGTATTTAGTATAAATACACATGCTTTCTCATATATAATTCAATCAATCAATAAAACTATATTGTTACCTTACTAGGTAAGATCCACCTACAAAGATTGTTATCCTCCGGTCATCGGCTATTCGCTAGTGATTCGTAGGGATCATAGTTATTTTTGCTTCATTTTAATTTTTTTATTAGGATTTTGTTTTTCATATTTAACACATAAACTATAAACCCTAGCTTTCAAAACACACAAAATATGTACGTTAAGTTGCCTTCAACCAACCATATTTGTTTTCCTTTTTCATCAAATTGTTTTTGTTGTTGAAGATCATTGCATTTTTCACAAATAGTAGTCGCAAAATTGCCGCTCCTACTTAAAGGCAACGCAAGCCATGACGTAAAAAAACGTCACACAAAGGAGGAAGTCGCAATCAATAAACAACATGCCGCCAAATACAATTATGCTTTCGTTCAACCAATCAACAAAGAAGATGATAGTAGAAAAGAAGAAGGGGCTTTCAAAATATGTTCCAGCTTTTCGGTTCGAAAGTCTCCCGTTCAAACTGCAGAAAAGTGTTAGCTATGTTAGTTTGCCCAAACCCAATAGTGGTTTGGGTCCATTAGGTTTAGGGTTTTGTTGCTTATTATCAAAACTATGTATTTAGTATTGATTTGTTTGTGGATATAGTAGTTTTAATATTTTATAGTTTTCCCGTCAGATGTAATAATCACTTGAGGAAAAATGATAATTAATCTTCCGGGAGTCGTAATCCACGGCGAGATATGAATTGAGATTTACGTTAATGTCTTTTGTTTTATGCTTGAATGTCGAATATTTTTGGTTTTCGATTTGAAAATGATTTTTAAAACTAATTAATTTAATAAGAAATATTTTAACTAATTAAAATTAAATAACAACTAATGACGAAATTAAAAAAAAAATGCTTGTCAAGTGAGGTGAAAAGGTAATTGAGTGTGAATAATCTAGTAAGCCCTTTTACTTAATACCCGTCAAAATTAAATTATTTTCTCACAACATTAGCTTATATTGAAAACAATTCTTTTTCTCTTGGTAATAATTACTAGATTTAAAAAATTAATTATTCAAACGGATTTTGCCCGTTAAAACAATCAACCAAAAATATCTAAAAATAATCCGATAACTATTAGTCAATAATCTTCGATACCCGTTTAAAAAAACTATTTTCTCACAACGTTTGTTTATTTTGAAAACAATCCTTTATCTTGGTATAAATTACTTGATTTAGAAAATTAATTTTTAAAACGGCTTTTGCCCGTTTGATATAACCAACTTTCAATCCAAGTAACTGAATATTATCAATCAACAATTTCTAAGCTTTTCACACTAAAATCCCATATAACTACTCACTTAACAAGCATATAAAAATCTACTCACTAAGCATAACTACTAAGCCAACAATAATAATCTCAACAATAATAAACATTTTTCTACACTAATTATAAAAGCTAAACGAGAAAGGTAAGAAATAAGAACCCTGTAAAACCCTAAAAACGTAAACGTGTTAAATGACCTCTTTGCCCCTCAAGCTTTATAAATGTGAAATACGTAATATGCATCAAACCCGTTTATTTCATATTGACACTTAAAAGAATAATATTACATAAGAGTAAACACTTTAATTACTTAATGAATATTACACATTGTACAATTTACTTGGACCTAATCTTAAACGCAACTTAAAAGATAATTAAACTAGATAAATATCATAATAATGGTAATTAGGGAAAATTGATTGAGTCACAAATGCCTTCCCCTTGATTTCGGCAATCACTAGACGTTTTTCCCCCTCCCCTTTTTAATTCCATTTATCTCTCATTAATAATATATCATTTACCCTTTCAAATAAAATCACAAGGAAACCCTAGCCTCCTCAAAATAATATACGGCAAAAACACTTTCTCCATCCCTCCATTTTCAGCCGACCTAAATCAATCCAAGGAGGACTCCAAAGTGTTTGTGAAACTACGATCGTTACGCGTGTGGTACGAGGTTTCTTGGTTGCTCTTGGTCGTGGGCTTGCTGATTTCTGGACGTGGGTATTGAATGCACAAAAGGAGTGCGTTGGTTGGCTTCGTGTTGGTTGGTTTCATCCTTTGTTTTCCCTTCTACATTATACGCTACAAGGTATTTTTAAAACTCGTCTCCTCCTTGTTCCTTGATTCCTGGTCGTAGGTTTTAAGACCCCTTTTGTGCACTTTTGAAACTTGAATTCATGACCATTTGTATGAAAAAGTTAAGGGACTTATCAACCTAATATAAAGGCTACAAAATCATGAACCAAACCTGTATTTAGGTCGAGACATGAACCTTTACAAATCTGTTTATAGTTATGGTTCTGGTCGTGAGATTCATGGGCCTTACGCCTATATTTTTGGAACCATAAGTCATGCGATAAATGGAGGTTTAACTAAGCATCATAATAATCTAATTGATAGCACTAAAATCAGGTCTTAGAACCTTATACGTATGGCATTAAAGGGGTATACGAATCTGGGTTGTGTGGTCCTATTCTGGTCGTGGGTTTTATACCATATGCACACATATTTTGAGCTCTAAAACACGTTAGTTGAATGTTAAATCTAAAACTATTGTAACATGATATCTAAACACTTAAAAGTAGGTCTTGAACCTTGATATACATGGCGTTAAAGAGGTTAAATTCTAGTCCTATATGTATGTTTATAAACCTCTCATTGTAACCCTTTTCTATGGTCTTTAAACATGCGCAAATGGGACTTGAATGAAGCGTACATTTAGTAATATTAATTTGAATCGAATCATGGTAAAAGGGGCTGTTTTGGATGGTTAAAAAGGGTGTATAAATCAGTTTTGGGTTAAGGTTTATGTCACGTTAAAAAGCAAGGTTCACATAAGGGTTTACGTATTTTGTATTAAACATGATTAAAGGGTAAATAACGTATATAGTATTCGTAAAATGGATTTAAGGTTTCGTTGATATTATTACATGTTGTTTTGTTTGTCTCGACCTAAAATACTTGAACACATTAACTCATATAACCTTGTGCTAATCGACGTTAAAACGGAAACTTATGCTTATTATACGTGTACATGTACGAATTACGTAAAATTAATGTCATATGCATAATTATTGAGATTGAAGGGTTGATTTGCAAATATAATGACTAAAGGGGCTAAATGATTAAAAAGGGTAAAAATGGTATATTTACATTTAAGACCCTACACTTTATAATAATTACCCTTTAGACCCTAAACTTGTGTAAATCAGCATAAATAATCTTTAAAGTATATAAATCACTTATTTATCTTAATAAGTCTTTAAATGCTTCATGAACGGCTAAACTTGCTAAATACGCAAACCTGCTAGTTATGGAAACTTACTAAATATAGAAATCCGCTATTTATGGAAAGTTACTAATTATGGAAACCTGCCTAAAATAGAAAGTTACCTAAAATGGAAAGTTACTAAAAGTGGAAACCTGCTAAAAATGGAAAGCCGTCTAAAATGAGTAATCCGATCTTAACGAGCGTTATCAAATTCATATAGGTGCCGGACGGCGGGATTAATACATCGTGTGACTTACGTTTCTATTTTGCTTGCTTCGATTGAGGTACAAATATTCTATCCCTTTTCAGTAGGGATTTCTCATGACTTTTCGATCCTTGACTTTACTTCACTTATGGTATTCCTTTGCTACGATTTCCTTATGCTATGATCCTTTTGATATGATTCCGACATAATCTTTTGATATGATTATGTTCGCTATGATATTCGTTTGTTATGATTATGAACTTCTGATTATGAACCTTATGATTATGAACCTTATGATTATGATGCTTCTGATTATGAACCTTCTGATTATGAACCTTCTGATTATGAACCATCTGATTATGAACCTCTGATTATGAACTTATGTTATGGAAATCTGATATGAACCTTTGACTTCTGAACCTTTGATATGAACCCTTATGATATGATTATGCTTTGACCCTTCAGTTTGATACCCGAGCCAAATATGTTTCCTAGTCATGGAGGTACCATGACCATGTCATTGATGCACCAATGGCATGACTCCAGTGTGTACGAGTAATGTACACACCGTCCCCTTTATGTTATATGATTATGAGCTCAAGATATATGTTTGGCCACTATGTTTACGCGGGGGCGTATGGAAGCATCCTAGATATGTTTATGATATGATATGATATGATTTATATGGTGAATGATTTCGTGTGCAATACGCGTCTTCACAGTCTGGGAGCTAGCTACTCCATTGGTTACTGAGGTCTCCCATCCTATTATATATGGTATTCCGAGATCACCCCTTCGAATACAATGGCTACTTATGATATGATATGATATGATATGTTTTCGGGCTCGTGGTAGATTTCTGACAACCCTTACACTTTTGATATACCTATATTGTACCTTCCATATTCCCCAACGCACCATATACTGTATTAATTGTTCATTACTCAGTACCCTTATATGACTCACTCTATTACCAAGATATAGATACTCCATTGCATTGATCTGTCACACTCTCATTCCGTTACTTCAGACTATCGTTCCATTCACGTACCGGGTTATTATGTGTTTATGAATTTGATTATGCTATTTCATGTCTTATGTGACTACTGATTACCCTGCTACGATATGATTAATATGCGGTTATCTGATTTGCCTATTTTCATCTGATGATATGTGATCTCACTGTTATGTGACCCTCTGAATTGTCTGGTGACCATGCTTGTGTGTAATCGATAGTTTTGTCTGTTTATTATGTATACTTCAGTTCAGATAATCTCGTGGACTATGACTATCCGTTGTATCCTTATCTGCTTATTGTTGACCTGCCATGTTTACATTTCGGTCTAGTGCTACGGATTGATTTGGGTGAATGGTTCAACTTATGACTTCTGGCTTGTTAACTTGTTTAATTGCCCTACTATGTCCCTAGTTCATTTAATTATAGTGTTCATACTGTATTCCTACTTGTTACGTGTGACTGCCATGTTTTGACTGCTGTTATGATACTGGTTATGTTTTCAACTAAGGGTTTGACCTGTATGATTGCCATGCTCACTTACTAATTAATTGCTTCCGCTTGCCTTTAGATTTCTGTTTGACTTGTATGTCTTCTGATTTCCTAAATTGATTGTATGTTGTATATGTTGTGTGGATATGACGACTGCTATGCTTGCTTATGTGTCAGTACTTGTATGCCTGGTTTGTATGTGCTTGTTTATATGTCATCGATGCTTTTCTTTGCTTCGTTCTCCGTGTTATCTATTCTTTTTGGATATTTGTGTAATTGTGTTCTGCAGGATCCTCCTTGACTCATTGGTTCCCTTTCGTTGTGACCTTATTATTAGTTTCCTCATTTCACTTCGCATTTCTGGTTTTATTTAGCTTTCGTGTTGTTATATCTATTCACTGGGCTTTTTAACCTCAGCCGCATTTCTTTTCCTGCGGCAGGCTTTACGTTTGAATATGGGCTTGGATGGGCTGAGAGTTGGATTATCTGAGTGGACCAACCCTAGTTACCTTATTATTTGGATTTATTTTGTCGGGATATTGTTTGAGATTTCATTTTATTTTAGACATTTTGAATTTTGTAATTCTCCTTGTCAGTCAATTGTTTATATGATTTGATACTTCATTTTTAAGTTTTCCGTTTGTAAGGATTTTATTTGTATGTTCTGATATGACACCAGAATGTGACACTTCTACCCTTGTCGGGTTGGGGTGTTACAATTATGGTATCAGAGCCCAGGTTTCATCTTGTTGACCTTAGGTTTAACTTGTGAGGATTTGGGTAGACACTAGGCTTCCGTCTGTTCTGATATCTTCCGATTCCTTTTGGTTGTCATTCCGATTTGACTTCAATATTCTTTTGTCTTCACTAATTTGGACTTCTTCTCTTCGCATTTGATTTTGTTTATTTTGTCTTCGCACATCCGTCTGTCGATCGATAGATGGAGATTTCTCGTAGAGCCAAAGATGATGGTGCCGACCCTGCATTGCTGCAACAATTTCTGGAGAGGTTCATGAAGCAGAAGCCGCAACCGATCGTGATGCTGCCGGAGACGTCAGGATGCTGTTGAAGGGAGCTGGACGGATCAACCAGAGGCGTAAGGACGGAGACAAGATTCAACTGGTGGACGCTTGGAAGACGTATGAGCAGAGGAGCTATGACCGGCGTACTTTAGATGGGCAGAGAAGCTACTACAAGATTCGGGCGTATCGTGGTCAACAGTCCAACCGTTGAGATGCTGAGAAGATTCATCTATTTCATATGATTGGGCGCAACTTGTGTTACTCCGATTCGTTTGTCATGCGTGTTGACGCGGTTTGATATCTTGCTATGTGATTTTGATCGACATTACTTTTCTTGATTCGTTCAGAATTCAGTTTGAATCGTGAAGTTTTATCGTTTGGCATTTTGGTAATATCTCAGCTTTTCCTTTGAATCGTCAGTAATGAGTCATGAGGAACCGTTTTGTGCAAGTTGGTGGCATTCCTTCATTGTGATATGGTAAGTTGTTTGATGTAGTTTATGTTGTGTGTATATAAATCTGGCCTGCTTTGGTATGTTACTTGTTATCTGTATGTGATATGTTTTGTTGTGATATTGGTTATGTGGTTTGTCATGACCCGGGACAGAATATGATGACAATAAGGACTTGTTATGTAATGCAAGTATTATGACGCCTGATCAACGTGATAATACCGAGATCATATAATTTGAACTTATTGAAATTATACGACATCTTGGGAAATGCCTGAGGTTGGTACGTGAATGGAATAAGGCTTATATCAGTTATTTGACACTCCTCATGTTCTTCTGAAATTCTGTACCTCTTTGCGAAATTTCCACCGACATCTGCTATGTGTAAGTTTTGTATGCTTTGGAACCGGAATCGTTATGATCTGTGTGAGACTATGGACTGCTATATCCGCCTTGAACTTGTACGTCTCTGTGTACCTCTGCGACTTCAATTTTCGAGAACGAAAATTTTCTTTTAGAGGGGAAGAGTGGTAAAACCCTAAAATCGTAAACATGTTAAATGACCTCTTTGCCCCTCAAGCTTTATAAATGTGAAATACGTAATATGCATCAAACCCGTTTATTTCATATTGACACTTAAAAGAATAATATTACACAAGAGTAAACACTTTAATTACTTAATGAATATTACACATTGTACAATTTACTTGGACCTAATCTTAAAAGCAACTTAAAAGACAATTAAACTAGATAAATATCATAATAATGGTAATTAGGGAAAATTGATTGAGTCACAAATGCCTTCCCCTTAATTTCGGCAATCACTAGACGTTTTCCCCCCTCCCCTTTTTAATTCCATTTATCTCTCATTAATAATATATCGTTTACCCTTTCAAATAAAATCACAAGGAAACCCTAGCCCCCTCAAAATAATATACGGCAAAAACACCCTCTCCATCCCTCCATTTTTAGCCGACCTAAATCAGTCCAAGGAGGACTTCAAAGTGTTTGTGAAACTACGATCGTTACGTGTGTGGTACGAGGTTTCTTGGTTGCTCTTGGTCGTGGGCTTGTTGATTTCTGGACGTGGGTATTGAATGCACAAAAGGGGTGCGTTGGTTGGCTTCGTGTTGGTTGGTTTTGTCCTTTGTTTTCTCTTCTACATTACACACTACAAGGTATTTTTAAAACTCGTCTCCTCCTTGTTCCTTGATTCCTGGTCGTGGGTTTTAAGACCCCTTTTGTGCACTTTTGAAACTTGAATTCATGACCATTTGTATGAAAAAGTTAAGGGACTTATCAACCTAATATAAAGGCTACAAAATCATGAACCAAACCTGTATTTATGTCGAGACATGAACCTTTACAAATCTGTTTATAGTTACGGTTCTGGTCGTGAGATTCATGGGCCTTACGCCTATATTTTTGGAACCATAAGTCATGCGATAAATGGAGGTTTAACTAAGCATCATAATAATCTAATTGCTAGCACTAAAATCAGGTCTTAGAACCTTATACGTATGGCATTAAAGGGGTATACGAATCTGGTTTGTGTGGTCCTATTCTGGTCCTGGGTTTTATACCATATGCACACATATTTTGAGCTCAAAAACACGTTTGTTGAATGTTAAACCTAAGACTATTGTAACATGATATCTAAACACTTAAAAGTAGGTCTTGAACCTTGATATACATGGCGTTAAAGAGGTTAAAATCTGGTCCTATATGTATGTTTATAAACCTCTCATTGTAACCCTTTTCTATGGTCTTTAAACATGCGCAGATGGGACTTGAATGAAGCGTACATTTAGTAATATTAATGTGAATCGAATCATGGTAAAAGGGGCTGTTTTGGATGGTTAAAAAGGGTGTATAAATCTGTTTTGGGTTAAGGTTTATGTCACGTTAAAAAGCAAGGTTCACATAAGGGTTTACGTATTTTGTATTAAACATGATTAAAGGGTAAATAACGTATATAGTATTCGTAAAATGGATTTAAGGTTTCGTTGATATTATTACATGTTGTTTTGTATGTCTCGACCTAAAATACTTGAACACATTAACTCATATAACCTTGTGCTAATCGACGTTAAAACGAAAACTTATGCTTATTATACGTGTACATGTACGAATTACGTAAAATTAATGTCATATGCATAATTATTGAGATTGAAGGGTTGATTTGCAAATATAATGACTAAAGGGGCTGAATGAGTAAAAAGGGTAAAAATAGTATATTTACATTTAAGACCCTGCACTTTATAATAATTACACTTTAGACCCAAAACTTGTGTATATCGGCATAAATGATCTTTAAAGTATATAAATCACTTATTTATCTTAATATGTCTTTAAATGCTTCATGAACGGCTAAACTTGCTAATTACGGAAACCTGCTAATTATGGAAACTTACTAAATATAGAAATATGCTATTTATGGAAAGTTACTAATTATAGAAACCTGCCTAAATTAGAAAGTTACCTAAAATGAAAAGTTACTAAAAGTGGAAACCTGCTAAAAACGGAAATTCGTATAAAATGAGTAATCAGATCTTAACAAGCATTATCAAATTCATATAGGTGTCGGACGGCGGGATTAATACATCGTGTGACTTACGTTTCTATTTTGCTTGCTTCGATTGAGGTACATATATTCTATCCCTTTTCAGTAGGGATTTCTCATGACTTTTCGATCCTTGACTTTACTCCACTTATGATATTCCTTTGCTTTGACTTCCTTATGGTATGATCCTTTTGATATGATTCCGACATAATCCTTTGATATAATTTTGTTCGCTATGATATTCGTTTGTTATGATTATGAACTTCTGATTATGAACCTTATGATTATGAACCTTCTGATTATGAACCTTCTAATTATGAACGTCTGATTATGAACTTATGTTATGGAAATCTGATATGAACCTTTGACTTCTGAACCTTTGATATGAACCCTTATGATATGATTTTGCTTTGACCCTTCAGTTTCATACCCGAGCCAAATATGTTTCCTAGTCATGGAGGTACCATGACCATGTCATTGATGCACCAATGGCATGACTCCATTGTGTACGAGTGATGTTACACACCGTCCCCTTTATGTTATATGATTATGAGCTCAAGATATATGTTTGGCCACTATGTTTACGCGGGGGCGTATGGATGCATCCTAGATATATTTATGATATGATATGATATGATTTATATGGTGAATGATGTCGTGTGAAATACGCGTCTTCACATTCTGGGAGCAAGCTACTCCATTGGTTACTGAGGTCTCCCCTCCTATTATATATGGTATTCTGAGGTCACCCCTCCGAATACAATGGCTACTTATGATATGATATGATATGATATGTTTCCGGGCTCATGGTAGATTTCTGACAACCCTTACACTTTTGATATACCTATATTGTACCTTCGTATTCCCCAACGCACCATATTCTGTATTAATTGTTCATTACTCAGTACCATTATATGACTCACTCTATTACCAAGATATATATACTCCATTGCATTGATCTGTCACACTCTCATTCCGTTACTTCAGACTATCGTTCCATTCACGTACTGGGTTATTATGTGTTTATGAATTTGATTATGCTATTTCATGTCTTATGTGACTATTGATTACCCTGCTACGATATGATTAATATGCGGTTATCTGATTTGCCTGTTTTCATCTGATGATATGTGATCTCACTGTTATGTGACCCTCTGAATTGTCTGGTGACCATGCTTGTGTGTAATCGATAGTTTTGTCTGTTTATTATGTGTACTTCGTTCAGATAATCTCGTGGACTATGAGTATCTGTTGTATCCTTATCTGCTTATTGTTGACCTGCCATGTTTACATTTCGGTCTATGCTACGGATTGATTTGGGTAAATGGTTCAACTTATGACGTCTGGCTTGTTAACTTGTTTAATTGCCCTGTTATGTCCCTAGTTCATTTAATTATAGTTTTCATACTGTATTCCTACTTGTTACGTGTGACTGCCATGTTTTGATTGCTGTTATAGGGTTTGACCTGTATGATTGCCATGCTCACTTACTAATTAATTGCTTCCGCTTGCCTTTAGACTTCTGTTTGAGTTTTATGTCTTCTGATTTCCTAAATTGATTGTATGCTGTATATGTTGTGTGGATATGACGACTGCTATGCTTGATTATGTGTCAGTACTTGTATGGCTGGTTTGTATGTGCTTGTTTATATGTCATCGATGCTTTGCTTTGCTTCGTTCTCCGTGTTATCTGTTCTTTTTGGATTTCTGTGTAATTGTGTTCTGCAGGATCCTCCTTGACTCATTGGTTCCCTTTCGTTGTGACCTTGTTATTAGTTTCCTCATTTCACTTCGCATTTATGGTTTTATTTAGCTTTCGTGTTGTTATATCTGTTCACTGGGCTTTTTAATCTCAGCCGCATTTCTTTTCCTGCGGCAGATTTTAGGTTTGAAGATGGGCTTGGATGGGCTGAGAGTTGGATTATCTGAGTGGACCAACCCTAGTTACCTTATTATTTGGATTTATTTTGTCGGGCTATTGTTTGAGATTTCATTTTATTTTAGACATTTTGAATTTTGTAATTCTCCTTGTCAGTCAATTGTTTATATGATTTGATACTTCGTTTTTAAGTTTTCCGTTTGTAAGGAATTTATTTGTATGTTCTTATATGACACCAGAATGTGACACTTCTACCCTTGTCGGGTTGGGGTGTTACAAACCCGATCTAAACTATGAGATGAATAAAACCACCCGATTTTTTAAAGTTGTCAAATTATAAAGTTTACTTCTTTTTAAGTATTAAAATAACCAAATAATTAATAAACTTTGTGACTTTATTAATTAATTAGCAATTTAAGACTAAAAAGCTTCAAACTTTAGTGATAAGCAAGCTTATAAAACCTTTAAGCTCCTCGCCTTAAGATAAGATGATGAGAAACTAAGATAAGATCAAAACTTTATCAAATGGTAGAGAATAATAAGCTATAAGCTAGTAGCTTTAATCCAAAATATTAAGTATTTTGGAAAGGAAAAGCCAAAAGCTTTGAAATTTAAGGTTTTAATAAAGATTTAAAAAGCTAAACAGAAAATAAGCTAATAAAAAGTTAAAGATTAAAACTTTTTTAATAAAAATGCTAGATCTAGAGAAATAAGCTAATGGATAACTTTTAATAAAAGAAAAACTAATAAAAATCAAATCTTTTTGGTTTTTTATAAAGTAATTTGTAAAACAAAGGTTAGATCTAAGTTTATAAAAGCTTTTAAGACAAAGTAGTAAAAGAGTGCTTTGTAAATAAGCTAGATCTAAATAAGCCACAAAAAGCTAATAAGCTATTATGACTTATTACATAAGATAAGAAAAAGAAAAGAGTAGAAGTAGAAGAAAAAAATACTAAGTAGAAAACATAATCTTCATTAAGCTAAAAATCTTCATTACAAAATAAGCTCAAAATAAACACTTTAAATAAGCAATACAAAAATAATCTACAACTACCTCTAAAAAACTACTCCTAAATCTACTCCTACTCTACTCCTACTACATAATAAATAAAATAACCGTGTGTGTGAAAAATTGTGTGTGGTATGAATGTCTCGGATCAGGTGCATTTATTTATATTCGTCGGTCACTTTGAGATATTTACAAAGCTAAAGATACACAACGTAGTTTTTCAAAATAGACGCCGGAAAATATGAATGCTATTAGTGTAAATTTTTTGAGAATTTGAGATATTTTGGTAATTTGCCCCTTAGAAAATTGTCTGTCGTATCTAAATTGAAGAAGAAAGAAGCCGGAAAATATGAATGCTAGATTTGCAAATGTTGAAGAAGAAAGAAAATGGAGAAGATGAGTAATAAAAAGGGTGAAAGCTAAAGATACACAACGTAGTTTTTCAAAATAGACGATGTACCCAATGAACTTTGAAAATTACCATTGTACGCAAAATACTTTCAAATTTGGAACAATGTACGTAATATGACCGGTAACTAGTAGGTTACCAGGTCACAAAGTATAAAAAATGACAGAAACGGTCCCTGTGGCTTGCGTTGACTTTCACAGGTCATCCCTTGACTTTATTTTCGGTTAAAAAAGTTTCAGTAATGGTCTTTATGGTCATTGACATTCAGATTTAGTTGGTTTTTGTCCGTTTTTCTTACGTTTTGTCCGTTCTTCTTACGTTTTTATCGTTTTTCATCCGTTTTTGTCCGTTTTTGTTGCATTTTTCTTAGATTTTTGTCCGTTTTCTCCGTTTTTCTAACGTTTTGTCTATTTTCATACGTTTTTGCCCGTTTTCATCCGTTTTTGTCCCTTTTTTACATTTTTGTCTGTTTTTCTTACATTTATGTTTTTCAAATTTCCAAAAAAAAAATTGAATTTTTTTCGCAAATTTGAAAAATAAATTCCAAAAAAAATTTGAAAAAAAAATTGGAAAAAAAATTCCGAAAAAATAACTTGAAAAAAATTTCAAAAAAAAAATTGCAAAAAGAAAATTGCAAATACCTTTTCTTTCAAAAAAAAAAAAAGAAATTGGAATTTTTTTTCCAAATTGTTTTATTCGAAATTCTTTGAATATTTATTTTTTTTAATTAAAAAAATTTGAATAAAAAATTCATAAAAAAAATATTTTTTTTTTAATTTAAAAAAAAAAATATCTTTAAAGAATATTTGAATTTTTTTTTCCAAATTTTTCAATATGCCGAAATACTTTTTTTGTTTTCATTTTTTTTTTCAATATGTCCAAATTTCGAAAAATATTGAAAAAAAAAGTTTTCAAACAAAAAAAGTATTTCGACATATTGAAAATTTTGTAAAAAAAAAAAATTCAAAAAAACATTTTTTTAAGATTTTTTTTTCGGAAATATTTTTTTTCAAAATTTTTTTGGAATTTTTTTTTTCAAATTTGCGAAAAATTTCCAAATTTTTTTTTGAATTTTTTTTTCCAATTTTTTTTTTTCTTTTTGGGAATTTTTTTCAATATGTTGAAATAGTACAAAAACGAACAAAAGCGTAAGAAAAACGGACAAAATGTAAGAAAAACGGATGAAAACCGATAAAAACGTACGAAAAACGGAAAAAACGTAAGAACAATGGACAAAAACGGAAGAAAACGGGCAAAAACGAATGAAAATAGACAAAACGTAAGAAAAACGGATAAAAATATACGAAAAATGTAAGAAAAATGGACAAAAACGGATGAAAACCGATAAAAACGTAAGAGAAACGGACAAAACGTAAGAAAAACGGACAAAAACGGATGAAAACTAACTAAATCTGAAAGTCAATGACCATAAGGAAAATTACTGAAACTTTTTTAACCGAAAATAAAGTCAAGGGATGACCTGTGAAAGTCAACGCAAGCCACATGGACAATTTCTGTCATTTTTCAAACTTTGTGACCTGGTAACCTACTAGTTACCGGTCATATTAGGTACATCGTTCCAAATTTGAAAGTATTTTGCGTACAATGGTAATTTTCAAAGTTCATTGCGTACATCGTCTGTTTTGAAAAACTATGTTGCGTATCTTTAGCTTTCACCCTAATAAAAATACTAGTAGTCTAGTACTAAAATGAGAATTACACAGCTATAGCCCATTGGTCTATGTTGTCTTGAAACATGTGCTATTTTATCTTTATATACGTTTATTTTCTCTTTTTAATATTTTTCTTTATATACGTTTGTCGCCTAGGATAAACATGCTATTTTTTGTCTTGTGGTTTGTTTATTTATAGTAAAATGAACTGCTCTTACATTATAAAAATCTTTATTTGTCTACATAGATTTAATTTTTTTTGTTTAGTTATAAAAATGTTTATAAAAATCTTTGTTTGGTTAAAAAAATGTCGCTTAGTGATATGATGTTTTTATCTATGTTATATGTTTGACTATATGATTTAAAACGACACAATACTCACCCGCAGGCAACACAGACAAAAATTGCAATTTTGCATTCAAGCTCGCTGGGCTTATCTTCTATTGGGCTCGAGGCTTTGGTGGGCAGCAATGGACATGGGCTTCGAGTGGACTAAGTGGGCTCGTAAGTTGCTGGATCTGGTACTGGGCTCTCGCTTGAGCTACTAATAAAATAAGAGATGGAGTTGGATGTTGTTATTTGTTCTTATTTGTTGAGCTGCTTGGAACGAAAAAGAGATTAAAAAATGTAGCAACGCAGGGACCGAACATGGGACCTCTCGCTTATTCACCTCTCTAGCTGGGCGAATTTGCAAATAATTAATTTTTCTTTGGATTATCTTCGGGCTTCGTTTAATCTTTCAAAATTTCTTCTTTTCCCTCGATGCTCCAAATAAAATTACCATTTGACTCGTTTTTTCGTGCTCTTTCGAATGGTGTGCTCGGAGTATTTTTATGACTTTGTTTGAACCTCGATAAACGTGAAAATGTCGTCGAAACTCATCCGAAAGTCACCGTTTTTACTTTGTTTTCAAAATCTTATACCTGCAAGACATAATAACACATATCCAACATATTTGCAATATAATTTAACGTATTTAATGGTTATTTGTCCATTTTAGGGTGATATTCTGATATAAAAATGATGTGTGTTTAAGCACACGTCAAAATACCCCACACTTAAGCCATTGCTGGTCCCTCACGCAATGTTTATTTTACATGTAGTGAAAGAAAATCTTTTAAACCCCATAACTAAAAATCCATCACATCAAACAAAAACAGAAAGATGCTCATCAAGGTGTACAAAATATTTTGATTTGAAAAGGCCCCGTTTTAACCATAAAATAATTAAAAGATAATAAGAAATTTTTCAATATATATAAAAGGCTTTAAGAATGGGAAATACGCAAACTGGGTGTTTTCAGAAGATAAAGATCATCATCCTCGATTTTTGCAATCCCCAAACCAAGCTTAAAATGAAATCACAGATAAATATAAGATTAGATGCTATAACTACTCATAGATGCTAATTGTGTACGCGAAGCTATTCCTTGCTCCCTTATTCCTAGTTCCTCTAAGGATTTTATTATGAAAAACGAGTTTTTCTTATTTTGATATTTATTAGTCATATAAAGGCACCCGGTTTAAAAAATAGTTAGTTTAAAATTCTTCTCTAGAGAACGACTGCATATAAAAATGAGGTCCACATCAAAGTCCTAATTTAACATGATTTAGGGGTTATCCTTTTTATTTCACCCAAAACAACTCATCTACGAGTCCAAAGAAAAAAGCTTTATTTAGATATCCCAGGAGTTGACATTTGACTTTTTTAAACATTATAATTAAGCAATATTAGTCCTCGGTCCTTTAAACAACTGAAACAACGGCTTCGAACCGTAAAGAAACAGTAGTCTTATTTTGACTTTGGGATTTCCTCCACCTTTTTGAAGTGTGAGTCAACGGGAGCGAACCGTCAAGAAATAGAAAACTTTTATCGGCTTTGGATTATTATGACATTTACCTCCACCCTTTGAACAACTGAGACAACGACAACTAACCGTCAGGAAACAGTGGTCTATTACGGCTATTGTTGATACAAATAAGCAGTAAAACGTTTATTTATATTTTACGATCTTCTAATGTTTTGTCGATAACAAACGTAAAATCATTTTAACGAAACAAATAAAATACGTAATTAGCTTGAGCCAATAGTTTGCTAACACACTTACATTTTCATATAAAACACTAAACAAGTAATAGTGTTTACATTTTATAGAAATGCATACGTATAACAGCTAGTGTTTACATTATATATATATATATATATATATATATATATATATATATATATATATATATATATATATATATATATATATATATATATATATATATATATATATATATATATATATATATATATATATATATATATTGTAATGGGTAATTTAACGGGTAAGAATCTAAGTACTTGACCCATTAACTAGATACATTGAATATAGTTGGGTAAAACCCAAAGTCCATGACCCATACCCATGGAGCATGATCCATAACCCATGACCCATTGCATGACATCATGCATGAAGTCATGTTGGGTAGTATCCATAACCCAATTACTAGATACATTGCATCTTCTAGATACATTGTATCTATTTGGATACCCATGGTCCAAAGTCTATGACCCATGACCTATGATCCATGACCCATAACCCATTTAGGAGGAGCGTCCTACGGATCCCTCAGTTTACACTGGACGGATCCCTCATGTAAGGGATCCGTGGGATCCGGGGAACAGTAGTGATTTTTTGTCTATAAATAGTGAGCCATTTCTTCATTATAACCTACCCCTTTCTCATACATACTTTCTCTTAGTATTGTAAACTCTCTAACCTCAGATCCAAAGGATCTTTCTATGTAGTTTTGTGTTTGTGTGATCTTCTAGGTTCCTCTTAAAGGCAAGATCACCACCTCTTGAATTCGAGCAAGCTCAAGTCCATGAGTTGCCAAGCTTCGTCATCATCAAGACTACTGAAGTTCTCTTGTTGATAGTTCTTTCTTCCTCTCTAGAAGCGTTGTGTTGAAGGCATTAGTGAAAGATGCCAAAAGGGTCAACTCGAAGGCATTAGTGAAAGGTGCCGAAGGTCCGTGTCTAAGGCATTAGTGAAGGATGCCAAAAGGGCCAAGTCAAAGGCATTAGTGAAAGGTGCCGAAGGTCTGTGTCTAAGGCATTAGTGAAGAGTGCTAAAGGTCCATGGTGAAGGCATTAGTGAAAGGTGTCAAAAGATCGTGTCAAGGGCATTAGTGAAAGATGCCAAGGGTGTATAATCGATATGGTGCATCGATGTAAAAACATAGATTGGTTATATTGGTATCCTTGATGATGTTGTAATAAGGAGTGTGTCTCCCATGGGATAGGTGTTGTATAGTGTTGGGTAGTAGTTCCTCCTTTGTAATGGAACTCGGTATCTGGCCTTGTATCGGATAAAGTGTAGGCAACGTTGTGATAGGTTTGGTTCTACCTCATGGAAGAACCCGGTGTCTGGCCTTGTACCGGAAAAAAGAGTAGGCGACGTTGTAGGACCGTTAAAACATAAGATTCATGTGGTTCAGGAAGTGGGTAATTATGAACTCTCGAGTGATTACAAACTCTCGAGTAGGTGACTTGGGGAGTGGAGTAGGGCAAGGAACGTGTCCTTGTAGCCGAACCACTATAAATACTCATGTTGTGGTTTTGTACTTCTAACCCTTTATCTTTGAATTGTTTATTTATATGCTTATCTATCAACATCCAACACACACATTCAATAGATTGAAATAAGTCGATCTAAATATTTTAAAACGAAGTTTTAATAAGTAAAACTATTCAACCCCCCTTCTAGTTTTCAACAATTGGTACCAGAGCTTCGTTACCTAGTTTTTAGAGTATATTGTACTTTAAAAACTTGACACGATCCGTCTATAATTGAAAACTACAAAGAAGATTTTTACAAAAACAAACACCTTGTCTTAAAAACACTTTGTAGGATGTTGATTGGATGGCAACATCATATTTTTTATTTCTTATTTTATCTTACAAAAATGCACTAACCTTTCTTGTCATTTTGTTTCGTTAAGCTTATTTTAATCAAGCCATAGGAATTCCTTGGTAACAAGATTACCATTTCTAAGAAGGTATCTTAAAACTACCATCTAGATCTCGA
This sequence comes from Chrysanthemum seticuspe, assembly GCA_019973895.1. NCBI lineage: Eukaryota > Viridiplantae > Streptophyta > Magnoliopsida > Asterales > Asteraceae > Chrysanthemum > Chrysanthemum seticuspe. The sequence goes on along the minus strand of BPTQ01000004.1, from coordinate 70,950,831 downwards.
AAGAATTAGAGTTGTTTATTAACATTTTTCTGTCAAAAGAAAAGGACACTCATAATTGCATTAGAGGTATGAATTTCTTAAAACCTATCTCTAAATAACATTAGCTTAGAATAAGTATGCTTGCATAATAATATATACGGTTATATTTTATTTTCTTAGTTTTAACATATGCTTTAGTGATATACGTGGCTTCATTAGGAAACCTTCTTGCATACATGTTTCTCTTCCGTCTAAAATCTAGGTATATAAAATGTGTTATCCTAACCTAAATATCAAACCTTTCTAATAATAAAACAAGACACAAATCTCAAAAAATACTCCTTCCCCATAAAACCTCTTCCGCTCGTCTCACAACCACCAAACCCCATTTTTTCAAATCTTCCACTTTCAAAATACCTCTCATTCAAACTTCATCTTCCTTCTCATCTCATCTTAAATCAAAACCAAGGAAGAATTTCATCATCATGGTTTATATCGCCTTCGTGATCATCGTCTTGACACTCATCGCTCTCGTGTATCCCATGATCAAGTTTTCTCATGGAGACATGTACTTTGTGTTGTTAATCTACATTTATATTATATATCCAATCCTTTGTATCGCTCTTAGCATTGAAATGAAATATTACTAATGCCTTAGTTTATCCCGTTTATTTCTCATAATGTGTTTGTGATTTTTTTTCTCTTTCTTTTCGTTCGTATCTTTCACCTTAACTTACTTTCGAAATCTACAATTTTTAGGTCACCATAATGTAACACAAGCATCAATATGTAAGAAATATAGATGGAGAGAGATCGGATGAACACAAAATACAAATACACGTATGAATGATAAAGGATATGCGTAGGATATAAGTGTAAAGTGAACAACCAACCTTCCAATGAAGGTTTAAAAAGGTATTTATATGGAAAGGGACTAGGGCAACACTACAAGTTCCCTTCCTTCCTTATTGGACATGGGCCAAGGCTTATGGGATTTCTACATAAGCCTTGCCATTAATACAAACATAAAAGCCTAATTAAGCAACCTATTACATATTGATTACTAACACTTGAAACATAGTTTAGGAGTGATTCCAACAATATCCCCCTAAGTGTTGGTAAATAATGACTTTAGTAATCTTGAAAAGTTGTAGGTGCGGATGTAATAGTTGCTTTGACGTCTTCTGACATTCTTCTTTCTTGTGAGAAGAAGTGTCTTGATTTCAACAATCTCCCCAATGCGAGGATCTTGTTTTCCTTTGAAGTTTTCAGCTTTGACGTCTTCAGTTATCTTTGTTCTTTGTTCTGGTGTGGATATGGTGATGTTATGTTGTGATTATCTGCATCAGGTCCGCTTTGTTGCGCAGGTGTCTCCACGTCCTTCTCCAACATGCTCACACGCTCTTTGATGTTGGATTTCAGTGTTGATGTAGTTCTCTTTAGTCTTTAAACTTTGTAGATTCTTTGGCTTTGACGAAGAATCATTCTGACTTTTGTGTTGCCTTTCGAGAGAACTTCAATTTATGTTGTTGTTGGCATGAGCATGTGGAGAATCTGCACGATCATCTCCCAAGAGCATCCATAAGAAGAAAAACATAAGAATGGGTTAGTGATAAACACCAATCGATCACTGTGGTCGTTTCTTAGAGAATTGACCACTATGATTGTTCTTCTGATGAATGTCTTGATTCCATTCACCTTGGTCAGGCGAATCAGCCGTCCGAATCCCATAAGGGACAGTTGGCATTACATTGAACAAGTTCAAGTAATGACCCACATCTTCAGGACTCGATTCATGAAAGGAATCTCCTTAGCGGGATTTCCAGCACTTACAAGTTCGAACTTCGAGCGTGTTAACAGCATAGTGTGAAAAAACATCTCGAATTCTCGCAAAGGCTGTTCCTGAACTGGAGTCCCTCAAGTAGGATAACACGATGTACCGAAGTACACCTATAGTTCAGGTGAGTCGCTGAGGTACACCGAAGCATCACCTCACGACTGTAGACTGTTTGAGACGACACTAAGCGTAACCCACGAGGAGTTACCGAAGTGACCTGTTGTCAGGGCTGTTTGATGTTGACATTGGTAGGAGTTTCCATTCAATCACCAAGGATTACAATTGTGAACCCCTCATAAATGTTCTTGACATATTGCTAAGATCTGTATAGGACTCTATAATGTATCACTTGCGTCCTTAATGTTGAACGACAAGTGATGAAATGTCAAGTGTTCCTAAGAGATCTTTTGATGAATCTCATGGCTCTAGACTCAATAGTGCGCTTTGGTTTTCCTGAGCGGAGACTAGGGAGAGGGTCTCCTTATTCAATACCAGTAATCTCTAAGAGAAAGCCGATAGTTTACGTAGGGTTCTCTGTGAGAATGAAACAAGCTTTTGTTGAAAGAAACCTGAGTGGCTAAGAAGGTTTAGTGCATGCGTCACTGGGTGCATGACGACTTTAATCTTCAATGCCGGTGTCATCAAGTGACAACCAGTAGCATATGAATTGAACCCGGTGTCTGCCCTAAGTTGAATAATCTGGAGGGCTATTTCTTTTCACCCTTTTCTTTACTTTTCTTTTTAATTCTTCAACTCCTTCTTTCTCCGATTCTCATTTTCTTCTTTTTATAATCATACCTAAGGACTTCTAAATTCTAACTACTGGTGGTGTCCTTGGGTAGATCGCTCCTGCTCTGACGGATCATAGGACGGTTATTCCTAACCTTAGTTACCTTATAACTCCATGACTGTCCTAAATTTCTATAAAACCATTTTCTCGAAAATCTCTGAAAGTGTTTATGAGTGAAAAATATTTTGTAACACTTCGAGAGTTTTGTATTTTCAGAAATACTCCCCCTTCACATGTGCTCAAGTGTTTTGACAGAAATTTTGCACAGTGAGAGTAGAGCTCGCACTTTTGAATTGATCGACTCAAGATAGACAATTCCCCACGAGACACGGTTACGTTGCATAGTTAAAGAGTTGCATTGTCAGCTTTTAGGTGACACTAGCTCTAATAACTACCTTGAAGGTGTGGACAAACCTCGAAAGGTTGTCAAACCCGTCAAAATTCATGTCTATCAAGAGCTTCTCGAATAGGTACGATCTACTCGGAAAAGTCTTGGAAGACAAATCTTTTCGATGTATGACAGTTCAGATCTTGTCAATTCAAGGGTTAAGTCTTAGAACGAAGATTCAATCACATTTTCCAACATATTTGTATCACACAATTTTTCTCCCCCTCAAAAATGGCATATAAATGTTATTTTTGACGAAATTTTGATATCGAGTATGACCATTTTGAGTTTTGTGGGAAGTTTCCACGAAGAACAATTTGTGAACAAATATTTTTAGCAAATACTCCCCCTCAACAAGTAATATTAACTTTTGAGGTTTTGAAAACATAAGGGGAAGTACTTGTTTTTTTGAGCAAAACTTTGAAAAACGAAAGTTTTGATAAGTTTTACTCAAAAGTAAGAAGCTTTCGCTCCTTTTATAGGATTGTGGCACTGAAGCGTACCACAGGGTCCTTTCATTACAAGTACGGGTTGTACACTGTTATGTGTGCACAAGCCATAGTCAATAATACAAATCAAATCATCCAAATATCAATCAAAGAAATAATTAGGGAGTACCAGACAGTCCTTCAATGAGACCGGGAGTTCTCTCTTGAAGTTGATAGCCCGTAAGAGGGAAACTCTGACGTCCACTCACAAAGCTCTCTAACCGCCGCATCTGATCCCGGTGAAACAACCTCTCATCAATCCTCTTGATAAACTTCTTGACATACGTCTTTTCTCTAGAATTCCACCGCTTCTTCGACTCAATGCCTTCATGAATCTCTTTTAACCGATACGATAACCCATCATGAACCTTCTTCAGAGTGTGATCACAAAACTTGTGAAGCTCATTGCACGCCATGAAACAGTTATGGTGAAGTTCACTGCGGTAAACGACGCCAAACTTTGGTTTCTTGAGAATGGTATACTGAGAGAGTTGGTTGATGTCGGGAAAGTGGAGCAACTGTTTGGTGAGATTGACCCTTTTCTGGTATGATTCCACGGAAAGTTGAAGGTCTTCAACACGTTCTTGGATGACGATACTTCTTATGAATATCAACAAGGACTTGCTGTACTGCAGCTGGATGTTGGTAGAGAAATGTCGCATTCGACCTTGTACCTTAGCCAGACACATGTCTTCAATGTCGTTGAGCGACAATCTCAGAAAATCAGCTTCAGTAAAATCATATTCCTGTTCGTCTTGGCTTTTGACTTTGATTGCTTCCAGGAATGAGTAATCCCATTTTGTAGCCAGACTGACATTCATTATAGCAACGATCCGTTTGTCACTGTACATCTCTTTGTTTGATTTTAGTACCTGGCATCTTCTGTAGTATAGTCTTCTTTGTTCAGGCCAATGATGAATTCCATACTGTGCATCGAGGTCATAATTTACCACATTATCAACAAAAATTCTTGTGGCTTCTTCCTCGATGGCAACATTATCAGAGAAGACTGCTGCCGGGATGTTGAAGGTGAGTGAGGTAGCTTATTTCTTGCATACATCGCTACCGTGTTGAAGAAATTCCAGGTCATTGTTGAAGAAGTATTGGTAGGGAATCCTTTGTTGATCAGGCCGGCCAATGGTTAGGAGTGGCTTGGTCCAGTCAGTGTAGTAAGGAGTCTTGTCAGGTCTTGTGAAGTCGATGTTAGATCCAGGGTTGAGCCAATCAATATTGTTGGTCATAGCTCGTGCGATGTTGTCGAGATGATATTCGACTTCAATAGCACTATCAGAGCAGTCCTTAAGCAGCTGAAACGCATCGTTCTTGATTCGGCGTAACTCTCCCTTCATCATCTTCTTCACTTTGAACTTTTCTTGAATAATCTTGACATGCTCCATGGTTCGACCATCTACCGGTTCTTGGCCTTTCGGTAATTGAGGGGTGGCATCAACAAGCTTAGAAAACCATTCATATTCGTCAGTTTCATCTTCATCTTGCCATGATACAACTGATGTTGACCTTTTCTGCTTGGGCTTGGAGGATGATTCTTTAGGATGCTTGGTTGATGTCGTAGAGGGGGCTGTTGTTGAGGCTCAGGAATCTCTTCGTCGTCACCACCAGTGTATTGGAAATGATCACCGGTTTTCTTTGATGGTGGTGAAGACTCAAATTCCTGAGGTTTATCAGAAGCAGGAGGACGTTGAGCAGTTCTTGTGGTGGTGGTCTTTTGGGGTGGTGGAGACTTAGAAGAGGATTCGCCTGTTTTCTTTTGACGTTTAGGCTCAGAATCCTTGTCTGCATTATCATCATCTCTTGGTAGCTTAAGCTGACCAGCCGACTCTTTACAAGATGTCTTGAGTTGATATTCCAGTAATGCCTCAAAAAGTTTTGCTTCGTCAGAAGTGAAAGTTGCAGATCGTTGAGACATTTGCATAACCAGCTTAGAAATAAATTATGCATCAGTGACAACAAGAGACGGAACTGGTTTGATTTCCATGATCGCAGGGGTATTTGACAGTGTCTGCTTGACCAATGACATGAGATAAGGATAGAGTTGTCTGGCGAACATCTCTTTTGTGACTCCAGGGACGGTGTCGATAAGAAATTTATGAGTATAGTCTCTAATCGTCTAGTCCATTTCACCCTGTATATCTCGGTTGAGAAATTGCTTGATCTGGTCTCTTTCCTCCGAGAACTCGTTCATAACATTTTGAAGTAAATTAACTCTATCAGCAAGCTGATTCAATTTCTTGTTGACCACGTTTCATTTCCTTTCTTGCCTGACAGCCTTGACAATCTTGGTCTTGGCACGTGATGCCCAAGTGTCGGTAGGTTTCTTGACTGCTTTGGAGGATGATCTGGTGGTAGCATCTTTGGATAGTGGTGGTGATGAATGGGATGATGAGTCAGATGAGGATGAGTCATGAGATGGCTCAGGGTCTTTTGGTGGCTCAGAAGTTTCTTCAGGGTTGTGTTCAGGATTATCTTAAAGATATTTGTCAGCTTCTTCTTGAGCTTTAGCTTCTTCCTCCGCCTTTTCCCTAGCCTCTTCTTCAGCCTTTTCCCTGACTGCTTGCTCAACATCTTCTTCAGTGATCTTTTCATCCTTTTCTTGTTCCTCTTCTTCTTTAAAGGTAAATGGAACTTCATAGTTTAGCTGCTGCTGCTCTGTAGATTCCTTAGCAGTGGCACCAGTTCGCTTATCGGGTTGATTAACCGCATCACGAACTGGTATGTTAAGTGCACCATCACTGGAATCTCCAGGGCCTCTGGTTTGTTGACGATGAAATTCAGTAGCAGCATGCTTTAACCTTAGCTCTTTGAGAGTCTTGTGGTACTCTCTTTCTTCATCCTTAGGTTCGTCATCAGAGCTTTCTTCTTCTGCCTCTGCAACTGGATTCTTTCCCTTGTTTGATTTGGGACTGTGTGGTTGGTCATCGAACCTCAACGAGGTTGTTTCACCAGTAGCGGATTCAGAATAACGAACCACCTCATCAGACTCAGTACCTCAGAGTCTTCATCCTCAAGTTTGAGTGCCGGTTTAGGGTTAGGGATGGCACCCTTAGATGTGACTTTTCTTTTGCGAGGAGGATTTCTCTTAGGATACTAGAGGGCACTCCCAGTGCTTTCTACACTTCCAGCGCTGCCTGATCTTCTGGTCTTCTTGACTGGAACAACAGAAGTCTTTTCATCCATGAACCCGACTTTGCCCTTACTCACGGCTTCAAGATATCGACGATACGATGGTAAACTTTTTATATCATCGGTGAGAAGGCAATCCAGGAGCACTGCACCTTGTTTCTTTGTTGAGGAGTCCTTGAATATGACAATGTTTAACGTGGCCTCATACAACACAGAATGACTGTTGGGGTCGTTAAGTCTCAAGGGAATGTCCCGATTTTTCCCGAGAATGTTCTGGATCAACAGCTTAGTGTATCTGATAAAAGGAACCTTTGTCCCGGGCGTCTTGAGATGGGACATCATGTCTTCCCATATCAGACAGGAAAATTTGATGTGCTACTTGTTGACCATGCCCCAAAAGGTTTGCAAGTGCATGAGTTTAGGATGCTCATGACCGCTGTCTCTTCCAGAAACAGACTTGGCGATCATAATGTACAAGGTCCTCCACGATTGAGGAATGTTCTTTAAGTCGACCGAGGAGTGCTTGGTAATTATTCCAGCAGCTTCATCATAGCCAAGATCGACCGTGAATTGTAACGTAGTCTCTTCACTAGGAATTGGTACATACTCAGCAGGTTGGATAGCAGGTAGTAGAAGAATTGTTCGCAGATCTTAAACAGTGACAGTGACTTCCTTATCATTGAAAGTCACTGTGACAACATCTTGACCATCAACCTTTTTCATTGTGTACCTGAATTGATGAATGTAAATTTCTGGCACAGTTGCTGAGTTGGTGAGCATATTGTTGTAGGGATGAGTTTTGAGTATGTCCACAGTAATCCTGCATGAAGACTCTGAGCAGGTGAAATTCTCAAAATCAACCTTGAGGTTGTTCTTTCCAAACATCATGCTGTAATCAGTAGGGAATATATCTTCCATAGTGAGCTCATTTTGTTCATTAACATTCTCCATGATGACGTCCATATTGTGATCTGAAAGATATTGAGACAAAAGAACCAACATATCGAAAGACATTATGTTACTCAAAAGTTGATTTTATTATCCAATTTATTGAATTTGTTATGTTAATGAATGTTACGAGTCCAAAGTCACTTGTTTTGCAACAGTCCAAAGTTGTCGTGAAAAGTTACGTAAGTATCTTAATTTTGAATTTTAAAGTCCAAAATTTTCACTTATTCACACAACATTTTAATTACTCTGCTTATTAGTGACATTTTGGTCTTGTGACGTTATGAGTAACTTATTACAAGTTTGCACGCGTAACATTTCATAAATGTAGATACAATTTTAGCTTAAGCGTAGGATAGTAAGCTTATGTGTAAATAGTGTAGCCATACGCGTAGGAATAAGCTTATGTGTAAGAGGCACTCATAGGCGTAAGAAATCTTACGCGTAAGAATGAGCACTTAGCATACAGCTTACACGTAAGCGTAGGTTGGGGGCTTACGCGTAAGGTTTACTCGTAAGAGTAAGCCTTATTGATTCGCTCCCAGACGGTCAAGTTTAGTCACTCAAGCTGACCACTTGTGAATGGTCAACCGTAACAAACTTCAAACAGTCTGGAACCAAATGCAATGAAGATCTAGAGGAGTATAGTGTTTCCCCAGGTCGTTATGTCCCAACGAGCTGTGCGAGAATAATCAAACGAATAGTGATCGAGAGAATTTGAATGGGAAAAGGATTGTGATTATGAACAATTATACCTAAAGGAAAAGTTTATAAATTACAGGGGCTTAAATGAAAATTAAAGAAAATTAAAAAGATAAACTATATTAAATAAATGCTATCACTATTTTTAAATTGATGTTTTTGATTTTTTCTTTTATAAATTTAACTTAAAAACTACGTAACGTGCAAAAGAAAATGTGGAACTGAAACAATATTAATCCTAAAAATATAAAAATGACATTTTTACAACCCTAATGATAAGAGAAAATTTATAGAAAAAAAAAATCATTTTTAAAACTATTTATCTAATTATTATTAATTAAAAACTATTTTTACCTATTTAATAATACCCTAAAATACAAGAAAATATGAAATAAAGCTAGAAAAATGAAATTATGACTTAGAAAAATCTGAAATAACTAAAGAGAATTTTCAAAACTAATTTTGTATTTTTCTGATTATTTTTCTATTTTCTATGAATTAAAAACTATTTGAAACTACTTAAATTGCTAAAAATTACAAATTTAACTAAGAAAAATCTGGAAAAATTATTTTTTTGCTTTTTATATTTATCTTAACCTAGGAAAAATGAAAACTTATTTTTTTGAAGTTTTTCTGATTTAATTGTATTAAAAGCTAATTAAAAGTTCCTAAAAATTGTTTTAAATGAAGAAAAATAGCAAACATAACTAGAAAAATATGAAAAATTCAGGAAAACTCTAAAATAATATTCTGATTCTAGGAAAATTATAAAAACAGTGGCTTATGTATAGGATTATGAAACTGCAGTGCAAGGTGCTTAAGGATAAGCACTTAAGATAAGCTAAAGACCACAAATAAGCACCAAATGAAAGCAGAAGCTATAATAAGCTAAAAGTACTCAAAAGCAACTTATTACAACTAGCCTTAACCTCTGAAATACAAAATACACAGATTTGATGAATTGAAAACCAAGTGCTAAACTAGTTTTCAGCTACTACTTTGGAGCTTGAAATTAAGCTACCCAATAAGCTGGAAGTTGAAACCAGATATTGGAACCTAAACTAGACTTGGCTAGCTACTTAAAAACCAAGTATGAGCCTGAGAGAAGCTCAAATGAGCTTTTGACAAGCTCTGCAAGAACCTGTGCATACTCAGTATTCACTGAGTGTGTGCACAGGGGAGATAAGCCCTGTTTGACAAGCTGTTTTGGGGCTTATACAAAATTTCTAAAAATCTATAAAAATCATATTAAGAGACTTGACCAACTGAAGTTTTTAAACCCAGAGTTTCACTTAAATTGAACCAGAAATGAATCTATTAAAAATCACCCAAGGTGGGCTGAAACTAACTTTTTCAACTTTTGACTTTTAACAGTTTTGCCAAGTTTGACTTAAATGAACTTTGAAACCAATTTGTAGACTGAGATTGATGTATTATGATCAAATAAACTTAATGCAAGTTATCTCTATGTATTACAATCCTAAACACTGATTTTGTCCAACTGATTCAAGCACACCTGACCACAAGGATAGATTCAAATTGATTTTGACCAAAGGAGTTTGTAGATGCAGTTTAATGACTAAAATGGTTCAAGAGGAACTAACTGAGACTACATAGACAGATTTTAAGCAAAAACCAAGGCTTAAGCCTCATTAAACCCACTGATCCAAACACAACTTTCACAACTGTTTTGCAATTTAAACTAAGCCATCTACTGATTTAGCTCATTCTACCACTTAAACTAAATCTAGTATCCTAATTACAACTAGATAAACAGGTTTAAGATATTTAATGCCCACAGATTCCAACACAAACACTTTATGCAAACTGAATTAGAAATGGAAAATAAGATATAAACTCACAAGTGTCCAGCTTATTATGCAGCTTATACAGAACCCAAACTAAACTAAACTACTCAAATCCAACCCAATCCAAGCTCTGCAACACCCACATTCATGATTGATTCCAAATTAGCACCTCAGTTGACTTTTGTTGACCATATTGAGAATTAGCTTAAAACTGATTTATAAGCTTACCCAAAGCTAAGAGTAGCTTTAGTAAGCTTATTAGAGTGATAATAAGGCTTATTGAAGCCTGGCTTTTATGTTATTTAAACTGTAAAAGTAAAAGAGAATTTAAAAACTAGAAACTTGGATAAACTTTAGAATTACTACTTGAACTCAGATTATAATGATAAAGCAACTTTAGTTTGATACATAGGAACAAAAGATTACAGCTTAGAGCTTAATTAAAACATAAACATAAAAAAAACGACATACATAAATATTTAAAAACTAAGTACTACTCTTTTCTCTCCTTCTCTTCTCTCATTTATACCCAAAAAGCTTCCCACGTGTCTTCAGATTAAATCCACTAATAATCTTAACCATTGGATGACTTGAGTGCATATTAGCCATTTGATCAATTTTTGGCGCCAAAATGGTTTGCCAGTTGGAGAGGTTGAGTGCAAGGGGGGGGGGGAAGCATTTAATGCTTCTTGGCTTGGGGTGTTTGGAGGGTAGGAATAAGGTGATGATGATGATGGAGTGTGTGAAGGTTTGCAGGCATAGGTGATGATGAGGGAGGAGGGAAAGGGAAACCCGTGACAGGATTTGACCAAGTTTGACTGAGGGGGGTTTGACCAGGTATATTGGACAGGGGTCCAAAAAGGGGTCACAAGAGATATGGCAGGGGTCAAAAAGGTTAAAGGGTCATGGCTTGGTTTAGTAATACAAGGACCAAAATGCAATTCTTCCAAACTTGAGGGACCATTGCTGCCAATTCTGATTTTCCAGGGGCCAATCATGTACATTCTAAAATTATAATCCAAGGGCCAAACTTGACAATCTCCAATATTCCAAGGACCAAACTTGTCATTTTTGAAAGTTTAGGGACTTAAGTTGTAATTTTGCAAATTTAAATCTCAAGGACCAATTTTGACAACTCATGAATCCCTAGGGACTTGAAATGATATTTTTCTTTATTTTGATTTACCAGGGACTGTTTTTGACAACTTTTGAAACTTGGGAGACTAAAACTGCCAATTATGCAAACTTGATACGTTTTTCACCAGATTTTGATATTTTTGCATTTAAAACACATAAAACACTTATTTGTGATATTTTTATCATTTTGATGCATTTATGAGTGTTTTCAGATGTTTTTGCAGTTTAATTGGTACAAAAATGATGAGTATTTAGACACTCATCAATCCCCCACACTAAGATATTGCTAGTCCCTAGCAATGTTTTGAGAAAAATTAATGGATTTCATCTCTTTACCAAAAGCCATTACTTCTGGAGTAGCCAAGTGTTTCAGTTCAAGTAAGAACTATGGTACACTGATTACCATGTGATTTTGAGCAAACCACTAGCTTCCAACGGATTTGATTTGTCTTTACCAGAAGCCGTTTGCTTCTGGACTAGCCAACTCTTAGATAAAATATCTTTGGTGAGCTGATTACCAATTATGGTTTTTCCACTGCCTTTACCACAAGCCATAAACTTGCGGGCTAGCCAACTCTTCACTAATTAAAGATATGGTGAGCTGAATACCATACAATTTTGGGCAAATTGCAAGCCGTCAACGGATTTGAGATATCTTTACCAAGAGCCGTTTGCTCCTGGATTAGCCAATCCTTTTGTTTTTTAGACATGGCGGACTGATAACCGTATGTTGAGTAAGTGCAAAACACTTACTCCAAAAAAAAAAAAAAATTGGCCAAAAATGGGAGAATTGGGTGGTATAATTACATGATAAAATTCGTGAGAATTCCCCCATACTAGAAATGAATATTGCCCTCAATATTCAAAGTACCGGTGGTTATGCCGAAACAAAGAACGTAAAAGGGAAATACTACGACCATTATTTGATTTTTTTTTTTTTTTTTTTTTTTTTTTTTTTTTTTTTTTTAATTTTTTAGAAAACTTATATACAACAGCGAGGGGCAACTCCCCCACACCAGGGTGGTAGAAAGTAGAAAGAAGTCAGAAATATGGGTGAAAACCCATATGGCATGCTACTGTTTTTGATTCTCGAGTCGCTAGCTTGACTCGATCCCCGCATTCATTGGTTCATGGGGAAAGTTTGTAAATCCGGGACAACCATAGGAGGAATGTCCTCTCCAAAATAATGCTTCAACCGATGACCATTCACTTTAAAGTTTGGACCATCGGGTTGAGATAACTCAATGGTTCCATAAGGAAATACTTTAGTGATGGTAATTGGTCCAGACCAGCGGGATTTTAGTTTCCCCGAGAAAATCTTCAATCTTGAATTGAAAAGAAGGACTCGATCACCGATGTTGAAAACGCGGTTTTTGATTTTGGAGTCATGAATCTTCTTTGTCTTTTCTTTGTAGATCAAAGAATTCTCGTATGCTTGATCACGGAGTTCATTTAATTCATTCATTTGAACTTTCCGGTGATCACCAGCTGTCTGAATATCGAAGTTGGCATGTTTCAAGGCCCAGTATACCTTGTGCTCAAGCTCAACCGGCAGATGACATGCCTTCCCGTACACAAGCTTGTATGGAGTACACCCGATGGGTGTTTTATAAGCTGTACGGAAGGCCCAGAGTGCGTCATCTAGCTTATCCGACCAAGAGGCACGGTTTTCGCCTACTGTCCTTTCAAGAATTCTTTTAATCCCTCGGTTGGTAACTTCCACTTGCCCACTTGTTTGGGGGCGGTACGCAGTAGAGAGACGGTGAGTTACACCATACTTTTGCATGACTCTATCAAACTGGTCATTGCAAAAATGCGTACCACGATCACTGATTATAGCTCGTGGAGTTCCAAACCTAGAAAAAAGAGATTTTAAGAATTTCACAACAACTCGGGCATCGTTGGTAGGCAAAGCTTTCGCTTCAACCCATTTTGACAAATAGTCAACGGCCACGAGTATGTATTTATTACCGCGAGATGAAGGAAATGGCCCCATAAAGTCAATGCCCCAGATGTCAAAAATCTCACACACTTGAATGGCGTTTTGCGGCATTTCATTTCTTTGTGAGATATTCCCGTGACGTTGACAGGCGTCACAGGTTTTGACAAATTCATGGGCATCCTTGTAAATCATGGGCCAATAAAATCCGGAATCAAACACCTTCTTGGTAGTGTAGTTGGGGCTATGATGTCCCCCAGTAGGTCCAGAATGGCAAGCCTTGAGAATGTCATTGGCTTCCTGACCATACACACATCGCCTGATGACTTGATCCGCGCAAATTTTGAATAAGTAGGGGTCGTCCCAGAAGTAATGTTTTACATCTTTAAAGAATTTGTTTTTCTGTTGGGACGACATCCCTTTCACCACAAAGTTACCCGCATGGTAATTTGCAAAGTCAGCAAACCATGGGGTAGAAGAGTCTCCACGAAAAGAAACCACATTGAGTGTTTCGAGAGGAAATGTTTCGTTTATTTCCTTTTTCTCGAACACATCTTGGTGAGGGTTTTCTAGACGGGATAGATGATCAGCAGCTAGGTTCTCAGCTCCTTTTTTATCACGTATGATGATATCAAATTCTTGTAGGAGGAGAACCCAACGGAGCAATCTCGGCTTTGCATCTTGTTTTGCAAAGAGATATTTGAGAGCCGAGTGATCCGTATACACCACGCATTTGGTCAAGATTAAGTATGGCCGAAACTTCTCAAACGCATACACCACAGCTAATAATTCTTTTTCTGTAGTGGTGTAATGGGTTTGAGCTTCAGTCATAGTCTTACTCGCGTAGTGGATAGGCTGAAAATGCTTGGTTTTTCGTTGCCCCAAGACTGCACCGATAGCAAAATCACTTGCATCGCACATGAGTTCAAAGGGTAAATCCCAGTCGGGGGCAACTAGAATGGGTGCTTCCGTAAGCTTTTTCTTTAATGTTTCAAAAGCTTCGATGCACTCAGGTGAGAAGATAAAAGGAGCATCTTTTTCAAGAAGATGGGTCATAGGCCGGGCGATTTTAGAAAAATCTTGAATGAATCTACGATAAAACTCGGCATGACCAAGAAAACTCCTAATACCTTTGACGGTAGTAGGATGAGGTAATTTAGCAATAACATCGACTTTTGCTCTATCAACCTCAATCCCATTTTTGGAAATCTTATGGCCAAGGACTATGCCTTCTTTGACCATAAAGTGGCTCTTCTCCCAATTTAGACAAAGATTGGTGTCTTCACACCTTTTTAGCATTTTATCTAAATGGGAGAGACATGTTTGAAACGAGTCCCCAATGACTGAGAAGTCATCCATAAACACCTCCATTGTTTCCCCGATCATGTCGTGGAAAATTGCCATCATACATCGTTGGAACGTGCCAGGAGCGTTACATAGGCCAAAAGGCATACGTCTGTAGGCAAAAGTTTCGTATGGGCAGGTGAATGTGGTCTTTTCTTGATGCAGCGGATCAATGGGGATCTGAAAATAACCCGAGAAACCATCAAGGAAACAATAGTATTCGTTCCCTGCTAATCTCTCAAGCATCTGATCCATGAAGGGTAGAGGAAAATGGTCTTTACGGGTGGCTTCGTTTAACTTGTGATAGTCAATACACACACGCCATCCCGTAACCAATCGAGTTGCAATTAACTCGTTTTCTTCATTTGTGACAACAGTTATGCCACCCTTTTTTGGAACGCAGTGAATGGGACTAACCCAAGGACTATCAGAGATCGGGTAAATTAAACCGGCATCAAGAAGTTTGAGAACCTCTTGTTTGATAACCTCATGAATCTTAGGATTCACCCTTCTCTGATGTTGGACTGCTGGTTTGAAATCATCCTCCATTAAGATTTTGTGAGTACAAAACTCAGGGTTGATACCCTTAATGTCGGAGAGTTTCCAAGCAATTGCTTGCTTGTGTGACTTCAAGACCTTTATGAGAGCAGTTTTCTCCTCCTCAGTTAAGTCTTTAGCAATTATGACGGGTAATTTATCATCACCCTCCAAGAATGCATACTCGAGATGAGGAGGTAGGTCCTTAAGTTCAACCTCGGGAAATTCTTCAGTAGATGTTTGTACTGATTTGATTTCCTCAATCGTGATCTCTTTCGGAGGGAGTGAAGGTAATGGATCTTCATTTAACAATTGCTCAAGATAAAGGATATCTCCCTCTGAATCATAAACACCATCAATTCCCGGCGTAATTGATTCATCATTAGCAAGAAAGTCATCGATCTCTTCCAGAAAGAAGTCACCTCCCTCAAACGGAGTGAGAGAGGGGGAAGAGTCGGCAATGATTGGTTGAGAAGATGTGGTGGACTCCCCACTCACAGAATTATGAAGATAACCAAGAAACTCTTGAGAGTACTCCTCTGAAGCAATATCAATTAAATCGACTCGATTAATTGATTCAGTATCATAATTTGAGGAGTACCTTGAAGTTTGATCAAGGTTAAAGGTAACAGCTTCATTACCCACACGTAACGTGATTTCTTGCTCAAATACATCAATAAGAGCACGGCCCGTTCTCAGGAATCCTCGTTCAACAATGAGGGGAACCCGAGGATCGGCATCGAAATCAACAACCACAAAGTCAGCTGGAAAATGGAACTTTCCTACTTTCACGAATACATCCTCGGCGATGCCAAGAGGACGCGATATAGAACGATCTGCAAGCTCAAGAGTCATGCAGGTAGGAACAAGTTCTGGAAGAGAAAGTTTCTTCCATATTGAATAAGGCATCAGATTGATGCTTGCACCAAGATCGGCAAGGGTGATAAGGTTTTAAAAGGTACCATTTTGAGGGGTCGTTTAAGTCCTTATTTGATCACTTTTGTATTCGTTATTGCTTAATATCGTTCCTTTTCACTTTTTAGGTCTCGTGAAGGCAAAATGCTGGAATGGCACTTATTTGGACGAAAAGGCGCGAATATATGAAGAAAATGGCCAAAGTCGAAATCGAGACACTCACAGTTGCTGAAAGTAGAAGGCGACGGCGTCAGGTGCTATTGGCGACGCCGTCCCAAAATTATTGTGACGGGACAGAACCCAAAACTCGTATTTTCAAGAGACGGCGTCTAGTGGTAAAAGAGTAGGCCGTCGCTACTCAGACGGCCTAGATGCAATCCAGACGACGTCAGAAGCTGAAGAGGACGGCGTCACGGACATAAGGTGACGCCGTCGCAAGGTTAACGTGGCCAAGACGAAACCCTAATGGCGGCGACACGACGGCGTCACTAAACATAAGGTGACGCCGTCGCAATTGTAATCTTATATATAGAATCCAAATTTTTCAGTCTTTGTGTGGAGAGTCTTTGGAGTAAAAACCTAAAACCGAACCTAAGGTGTCTTGTACAGTATTTTAGGGTTTTAAACCCTATCTTACATCAAGATAAGTCTTTACTTCATTAATTCAATTATGTCTTTGATTATTTGTGTGTATGCTTGCATGTTCTCCATGTCCGGCTAATTTATTTGTGTGTTTGCTTAGGAAGTATGAAACTTAATTATTGAATATTGATTGGTTGTTTCTTATCTTAGTTGATTAATGATCTAGTAATGCGATAAGTCATTCGTTGTGCACTTAATGCTTGATTCATCTTTGTGAACCTTAGAGTATAATTACCTGAGTAATTGTAGGCTAAACCATCTGAAGAGCGCCTTAGAGTAGGAGTCTATAATCTCTAGTGGGTTTGTAGACAAGACCCTTTGGTAAGTTCGAAGAGTTAGGGAGAAACGCATACCCTACAACTTTAGACACACAACGCAACTAGGAATAAGACGTGACACTCAACCATCAATAGGAGATAATTAAGGAGTAATACAAACTAAGTAAACACATCTTTAAACTATCATACGAGCACACATTAATTAGACATAGACTCCCACAACCTTAGTTTAGATAATTAGATAATAGTAGAGTAATCGGTAGAAATACCAACCCCCCAAATCCAATACCCGAGATTCGTACCTTTCCATTTTCATAAAATATAAAAAGATAAAAAATAATCTTCCTCAACCTTAACCTTAGCGTAGTAACTCCCTACTAGCATTCCTATTCCCCTAGAGAACGAATCAATACCCGTGGCTTACCCTAATTACTACACTACAACGATTAGGTTCACTGCCTAGGGTGTTATAAAACTTGCTCGAAGAAAAGGAAGTTCCTTTGACCCCGAATGACGCGTGTAGCGTTATCAAGTTTTTGGCGCCGCTGCCGGGGAATAGAATAGCTAGTTAGTAGTCCACTTCGTTTAGGTTTCTTTGCTTGATTCCTATCAAGTAAACTTTTTTCTCATTTTCAGATTTCTCTTAGTCTATCCCCCTTCTTCGTGACCTTTGTTAGTAATTCCATCACTTTTCATCATGGAAGGTGATAACCCACTACCATTCATCAACCCACCACCAAATGACCCGCCAAGAGCCCGTACTCTTGGTGAATACTCGAGACCAAGCCACCTAGGCTATAGGAACACCATTGAGCTTCCCGACCAAGCCCAAACTACGGCCCTGCGATCCGACACCATCCGGTTGGTGCAAAACGGATGTGCATTCCATGGACTTCGTTCCGAAGATCCAAATCAGCATCTGAGGGATTTCCTCAAAATCGCCGATTCCATCGACCTTGATGCTACTACTCGGGAGACCACGCGCCTGCGTCTCTTCCAATTCTCTCTACGGGACCAAGCTAGTAATTGGCTTGAGCGACTTCCCGCCAGCTCCATCTCAAGTTGGGATGATCTTACTTCTCGCTTCCTTGCTCAATTTTTCCCACCGGGGAGAACCACTAAGCTTAGGAATGACATCTTGATGTTCCAACAACGTCAAGGTGAATCTCTCTACGAAGCATGGACCCGATTCAAGGACTTACTTCATAAAGTCCCTCATCACGGCATTGATCTTTGGCTCCAAGTCCAAATCTTTTATGATCATGTCAACTTCCCCACTAAGCGATCCATTGACCAAGCGGCCGGTGGAAAACTTAGTGATTTCACCGCAGAAGAATCATGGGAAATAATAGAGGACCTCGCCCTCTATGACAACGAAAGTTGGGATGACCCCCGTGAGCTGCCCAAAACCGTCAAGGCAATCTCCTTGCCTCCTTCCGACCGTAGGATGATCGAACTTGAATATCAAGTTAAATTCCTCATGAGTTCCTACGAAAATCCTAAATCTTCACACCATGTGAACAAAGCTTATTCTTCGTGCGAGCCGTTTTGTGATCCTCATAACACGCGCACTAGCACCCGATCCCCCGAACACGCTTTTGTTGACTACGCATCCTCGCGTATTAATGAAGCGGGAGGAAGATTCCCTACAACACCCGGACCTAGGAATTTCAATGAAACCCGTGAAGCATGGAAAAACAAGCCCGACTTTTATTGGGGACAAACCAAAGAATTCACTTCTAATGATTTCTCATGGCCCCCACCTAACGGTCCTAACCAACAAAACATCGAAGGGATGCTGCAAAACCTAGTTGCATCCCAAGAAACCCAAATGGCTAAGCTCTCGGACCGCTTTAATAATCAACAAGCCGAGATGGATAGGAAAATAGACAACCTTTTGAAAGCCATAGCTAGTGATAAGAAGGTTAGTGCTATCTCAACTCCCGAGCCTTCAGGCATAGAGATTAAGGATCCAAGCAAGCTAAAGTATGTCCAATTCGTCAATACCATCGCCTTAGTTGAACCTGATGAAACAAATGACGAAGAGGACTATACACTTGTGGATGAGGAAATACCCGAGGAAGTAGATGAAGTAGACATTGACTATTTCAACAAATTTCCTACGGAAGAAGAACTATCTCGCCACCCTCACTTAGTGCGTGACCTCCGTCACATGTATGTTAGGAAAAGTCCTCGAATTAAGTTTGGGAACCCTTGGAATCTTAATATACCATGTGTCATAGGACACCTTTTTGTGGCAAAAGCCTACATTGATCGCAAGTCCCCAATCAACATAATGACTAGCACCTATTACAATTGGATATTAAAGAAGCCTATTCCAACTAGGCAAGACCCCAATGATCCTAATGTTAGTTGCAATTTTCTTGGAAGAGTTAAGGGATTGCCCGTTTATGTAGGTAGTTTCACGTTTCCTACGGACTTCATAATTGTGGATGATATTAGCACGGCCATAGACCCTAGCTTATCCCATGTTATTCTAGGAAAACCTTTCATAGAAAGCACCGGGATGACCTATGACCCCTCATTAGGAATAGTGCGATTCAAGAATAAGACCAATGACATAGCTTACCAAATGCCGTTTAAGATTGAGAAGTTTTCATCACTCTCTAATGATGAAAAGGAACTTAAACTATCGGTCTATTATAGGAATGATGAGGATAGGGAGAAAGGTGTTGATTATGTTATGGCTAAGATTTTCGGATTCTACAAGGATTGCTTGAGCCTAGGACCGGAATACAGGACCGATTGGGGAGAGGATGAACTCTTAGAGAAGCGCATTTTAGGGCACTTCTACAACATGGAATCCCCCATTAGAGGCCGTCAAGAGGGCGGTGGTGAGGAAACGTAGGAGCACGACTACGAGTCTAGCTACAAGACTCTTTAATAAAGAAAAGCGCTTCGTGCGAGGCAACCCATGCTTAATTGTTTGCTTGTTAGTGTCATATATCTTTTATTAATTGTTTATCCTCATGTTTAAATTTGTGAAAATGCTTTACTTTGTTTTTAACCTCGTCTTAATTGCATATAAAGGTATTTTACATAAGGGATAAGTGTAGGGAGGATTACACACGTTTTCAAAAGAAACGTAAACATGAGAATAACAATTAACTAAAGATATATATGTTTGTTTGTTCGAGTCAAATGCTTGTATCGAGTCATAATGGAAGTTTTGTAGAAATTTTTCCAGATTCTAAAGATGTAAATTTTCCAGAATTTTTTCCAGAAAATCGCAGACCAGTTTTTGTCAGGATAACCTGACGGCGTCAGGATTGCAACCTGACGGCGTCAGGAAGGAGTAAAAACATCAGATTACTTTTTCTCGTTTTCTGAGCTACTTATAAATTTTTGGAATTTTCCAGGTCTTAATTTTCTTAGAAATTCTGTAAACATCCATTCCACAAGCATTATATCCTAGTTTAAATCGAGTCTTATATATATTATTACCGCCGATTTTACGCGAAGGTTTCGTTTGTTTTCTTCAAGTGTGCAGGTTTAGTTTGTCAAGAAGAAGTTACATAAGATTGGAAGGAGCTTTTCACGCAATAATTCTTCTTGGAAAAGAATTTTAACCACCACTTTACACGGATCCTACCGAGCTAATCAGGGGAGTACTAGTTTCTTTCGTTTTTAATTACCTTCTTTTATCATAACTTTGATACTTTCGGGGAACATTGGGGACAATGTTCAGTTTAAGTGTAGGGAGGGAAAATAAAACGGGAACTTTGAAACTATGCTTATCCTTGATTATTTGCTTTGTCCAATTGTGATTGTGTAATAAACCATGAGAAAATGTCGGTTAGGGTAATTTTGGCACCAAATTTAAAAATTTTCATAATATATAGGAGTGGGCCATTAGTCTTAACAAAAGCGTCTCACGGATAGGAAGTTGCATGACTAGCACAAAAACCCTTACCACCCAAATTCCACCCAAAATGTGAGGATCGCCCTTAGATTAGTAGGAATTAAAAGCATTCATCTTTAATGCTTAGAGTGTGAACCGGTAGTATATTAGATTCTAGAACTTGTTTTGTGATGCATTCCGAGATCGCAAGTGAGGCTACACTTGTGTAGTTAGGAATAACTAAATGATAAGAGGCATTAGGATAACCCTTGTTTGATAAGGTTTTAAAAGGTACCATTTTGAGGGGTCGTTTAAGTCCTTATTTGATCACTTTTGTATCCGTTATTGCTTAATATCGTTCCTTTTCACTTTTTAGGTCTCGTGAAGGCAAAATGCTGGAATGGCACTTATTTGGACGAAAAGGCGCGAATATATGAAGAAAATGGCCAAAGTCGAAATCGAGACACTCACAGTTGCTGAAAGTAGAAGGCGACGGCGTCAGGTGCTATTGGCGACGCCGTCCCAAAATTATTGTGACGGGACAGAACCCAAAACTCGTATTTTCAAGAGACGGCGTCTAGTGGTGAAAGAGTAGGCCGTCGCTACTCAGACGGCCTAGATGCAATCCAGACGACGTCAGAAGCTGAAGAGGACGGCGTCACGGACATAAGGTGACGCCGTCGCAAGGTTAACGTGGCCAAGACGAAACCCTAATGGCGGCGACACGACGACGTCACTAAACATAAGGTGACGCCGTCGCAATTGTAATCTTATATATAGAATCCGAATTTTTCAGTCTTTGTGTGGAGAGTCTTTGGAGTAAAAACCTAAAACCGAACCTAAGGTGTCTTGTACAGTATTTTAGGGTTTTAAACCCTATCTTACATCAAGATAAGTCTTTACTTCATTAATTCAATTATGTCTTTGATTATTTGTGTGTATGCTTGCATGTTCTCCATGTCCGGCTAATTTATTTGTGTGTTTGCTTAGGAAGTATGAAACTTAATTATTGAATATTGATTGGTTGTTTCTTATCTTAGTTGATTAATGATCTAGTAATGCGATAGGTCATTCGTTGTGCACTTAATGCTTGATTAATCTTTGTGAACCTTAGAGTATAATTACCTGAGTAATTGTAGGCTAAACCATCCGAAGAGCGCCTTAGAGTAGGAGTCTATAATCTCTAGTGGGTTTGTAGACAAGACCCTTTGGTAAGTTCGAAGAGTTAGGGAGAAACGCATACCCTACAACTTTAGACACACAACGCAACTAGGAATAAGACGTGACACTCAACCATCAATAGGAGATAATTAAGGAGTAATACAAACTAAGTAAACACATCTTTAAACTATCATACGAGCACACATTAATTAGACATAGACTCCCACAACCTTAGTTTAGATAATTAGATAATAGTAGAGTAATCGGTAGAAATACCAACCCCCCAAATCCAATACCCGAGATTCGTACCTTTCCATTTTCATAAAATATAAAAAGATAAAAAATAATCTTCCTCAACCTTAACCTTAGCGTAGTAACTCCCTACTAGCATTCCTATTCCCCTAGAGAACGATATCAATACCCGTGGCTTACCCTAATTACTACACTACAACGATTAGGTTCACTGCCTAGGGTGTTATAAAACTTGCTCGAAGAAAAGGAAGTTCCTTTGACCCCGAACGACGCGTGTAGCGTTATCAAAGGGCAAAGCATTCAATCATCCCTGGAAAAACACAAGGAAGAAGAAATTTTCCAGGATCTCCAAGCTTCTCGGGAAGCTTCTTTAACAGAACTGCTGAGCAGTTCTCGTTCAAAGGAGTTTTAGCCATTTCAAACAGTTTTTCCTTGTTGCTTAACATGTGTTTGAGAGTTGATGCAAACTTGGGCATCAGCATGATAGCATCCGCAAAGCTTATGTCAAAATGAAGTTCTTGGAAAATTTGAAAATTTTTTTCCATTTGATGACTGGCTTTTTCGCGGAGTTTTTGCTCATTTAAACGTGAGGGGTAAGGAATAGAAGTTTTGGATTTGGGGTTGTCAACTGGAGGTTCAAAAACAACTCCAGGTTTGGTCTTGGGTTTCGGGACAACTTGAGGATGGACATTGCTGGTACCTCCGTTATTAGTAGGAAGTTCCTTGTCCTTTGTCGCCTCAGGTTCACTTTCCCCTACCTTCGGGAGAGAAGAAGAAGAGGTAGTAGGAATAGCGGGTCCCTCATACGAAGCACCACTTCTGGTTGTGATCGCCTTTGCATCGCCCCTCGGATTAGCGATCGTGTTGCTAGGTAAAGTACCTGAGCCCGAGGGTCGATCATTTAAAGACTTCTTAATGTCAGAAATCTGGCTAACCAACAACCGATTCATTTCTTCTTGGGATTTCATGAATTGTTTCAACAACTCATCAGATGATGGTCCAGTTGGAACAATGGCTTGATTTTGTGTAGGAAAATTCTGGCCTCTATTGTTTGGATTAGGGCCTTGATTTTGAAAATTTCCTTGATTATTGCCATGAAAATACCCTGGGTTGAAATTTCCCTGACCTTGGTTTCTATTAAAATTTCCTTGGGGTTGGAAGTTTTGACTTTGATTTTGAAAACCGTTGTTTGGACTAAAATTACCTTGGTTTTGAAAACCTTGGTTTGTTCTGTTCTGATTTTGATTACGGTTTTGGTTTTGGTTGAAACCGGGAGGTCCAGGGTAGTTGTTAGGACGGTGGTTCGGGTCTATAGGAGCACGATATTGGTTGCCTCCTGGATTAGAAATCCCGCCCACAGCGTTTGCTTCAAAAGGGTTACCATCGGTGGCCATACAGTTGTAGTAGGCATGGGGGCCACCGCAAGTAACACAGACTTCCACTTTCTTAACTTCAGCAGGAGGTGAAGTTTGTGGAAAAGAAACTTTCTTTTGGTTGGAGAGAACCAAAGCTTGAATTTCTTCCGTGAGTTTGTCAATCTTAGCATCGGTGCTAGATTGACTCACGGGGGATGAAGTAGAAGGACCAACACTGACTTGGGAAACAACCGGCTTGCTTCGTGCAATGCGGACTTTAGACTTGTTTTCAATGATCGCTAAAGCTTCTTTTACAGTTTTGCTTAAGAAATTTCCTCCAGCGGAGGAATTGAGAGAATCTTGATCAGATTGACTCACTCCATTATAGAAAGTATCGAGTTGCATGAACTCGGAGAAACCGTGGTGAGGACATTTGCGGAGTAACTCCTTAAAACGATCCCGCGATTCACTGAAGGATTCATCAAACTTTTGTGTGAACTTGATGATTTCATTTTTAAGACTCGTGGTTTTGGAAGGTGGATATAATTCGTTCACAAATTTCTTCACCAGGTCTTCCCATGTCTCAATTGACTGAGGGGGTTGTTTTTCAAGCCAAATCCGGGCTTGTCCCACAAGAGAAAATGGGAACAAAAGAAGCTTGACAGCATCTGTAGGGACATTCTTGTATTTGATGGTAGATGCAATCTTGTTAAACCATCGAATATGAGCATGAGGATCATCTCGCTCAAAACCATAGAATTGACTTGAGGTTACAAGATTCAGTAACCCGGTTTTGAGCTCAAAATTTTCAGCCACAATGGCTGGGATAACAATAGCATCTCCATACCCGTCGATGGGTGCCTGGAGAAGCTCACACATAGGACGTTCTTCCGCCATGATAACGGAAGTAGTGTGAGCAGTCCGGATCTCAGATCCGACTGATGGGGCAGAAAGTCTACGGACACGCCTTCTTGGAATCTTGACAAGCTCACGAAATGGGCTCACAGATCTAGAAGAGCGAGTGCGCATACACTAGAGTTAACTCTAAGAGACCTCAGAGTTAAGGAAGGGAATTATGAAAGTGAATTATGAAAATGGGGTAAGAAGAATCTTTTTGAGTTTTCTGGTTCTGAAAAGTAGATATAACAACAAATCCAATTAAAACAATATCGAGGCAAAACAACAGTGAACTTAAACCAATAATCACAAGATGAATGGCTTCTTTGAAAAAGGTACACCACTCACAAGGACACAAAGGCAAGTTTTAATCTTTGGTTCGGGAACTTATTATGGTCGTACCCCCAGTTAGGTAGTACACTGCCTTGGTTGGCGGTGGTAATTTTTTATGTTGTTATTATTAAACAAAGAAAACGACAAATCTTTTTGTATTTTTATCTTTTATATATATAGAAACAAAAGGAAAATATTTTTGTGTTTTATACGTTTTTGGATGTTTTTGGGTTTTTTTGGATTTCTTATAAGAAAATATATATATAGATATAGATGGATGGTATGAACAAGGAGTGAATATTCAAATCACTAATCTGCTAAACGGAAGATAATTAGCACAGCTCCCCGGCAGCGGCGCCAAAATTTGATTCGCTCCCAGACGGTCAAGTTTAGTCACTCAAGCTGACCACTTGTGAATGGTCAACCGTAACAAACTTCAAACAGTCTGGAACCAAATGCAATGAAGATCTAGAGGAGTATAGTGTTTCCCCAGGTCGTTATGTCCCAACGAGCTGTGCGAGAATAATCAAACGAATAGTGATCGAGAGAATTTGAATGGGAAAAGGATTGTGATTATGAACAATTATACCTAAAGGAAAAGTTTATAAATTACAGGGGCTTAAATGCAAATTAAAGAAAATTAAAAAGATAAACTATATTAAATAAATGCTATCACTATTTTTAAATTGATGTTTTTGATTTTTTCTTTTATAAATTTAACTTAAAAACTACGTAACGTGCAAAAGAAAATGTGGAACTGAAACAATATTAATCCTAAAAATATAAAAATGACATTTTTACAACCCTAATGATAAGAGAAAATTTCTAGAAAAAGAAAATCATTTTTAAAACTATTTATCTAATTATTATTAATTAAAAACTATTTTTACCTATTTAATAATACCCTAAAATACAAGAAAATATGAAATAAAGCTAGAAAAATGAAATTATGACTTAGAAAAATCTAAAATAACTAAAGAGAATTTTCAAAACTAATTTTGTATTTTTCTGATTATTTTTCTATTTTCTATGAATTAAAAACTATTTGAAACTACTTAAATTGCTAAAAATTACAAATTTAACTAAGAAAAATCTGGAGAAATTATTTTTTTGCTTTTTATATTTATCTTAAGCTAGGAAAAATGAAAACTTATTTTTTTGAAGTTTTTCTGATTTAATTGTATTAAAAGCTAATTAAAAGTTCCTAAAAATTGTTTTAAATGAAGAAAAATAGCAAACATAACTAGAAAAATATGAAAAATTCAGGAAAACTCTAAAATAATATTCTGATTCTAGGAAAATTATAAAAACAGTGGCTTATGTATAGGATTATGAAACTGCAGTGCAAGGTGCTTAAGGATAAGCACTTAAGATAAGCTAAAGACCACAAATAAGCACCAAATGAAAGCAGAAGCTATAATAAGCTAAAAGTACTCAAAAGCAACTTATTACAACTAGCCTTAACCTCTGAAATACAAAATACACAGATTTGATGAATTGAAAACCAAGTGCTAAACTAGTTTTCAGCTACTACTTTGGAGCTTGAAATTAAGCTACCCAATAAGCTGGAAGTTGAAACCAGATATTGGAACCTAAACTAGACCTGGCTAGCTACTTAAAAACCAAGTATGAGCCTGAGAGAAGCTCAAATGAGCTTTTGACAAGCTCTGCAAGAACCTGTGCATACTCAGTATTCACTGAGTGTGTGCACAGGGGAGATAAGCCCTGTTTGACAAGCTGTTTTGGGGCTTATACAAAATTTCTAAAAATCTATAAAAATCATATTAAGAGACTTGACCAACTGAAGTTTTTAAACCCAGAGTTTCACTTAAATTGAACCAGAAATGAATCTATTAAAAATCACCCAAGGTGGGCTGAAACTAACTTTTTCAACTTTTGACTTTTAACAGTTTTGCCAAGTTTGACTTAAATGAACTTTGAAACCAATTTGTAGACTGAGATTGATGTATTATGATCAAATAAACTTAATGCAAGTTATCTCTATGTATTACAATCCTAAACACTGATTTTGTCCAACTGATTCAAGCACACCTGACCACAAGGATAGATTCAAATTGATTTTGACCAAAGGAGTTTGTAGATGCAGTTTAATGACTAAAATGGTTCAAGAGGAACTAACTGAGACTACATAGACAGATTTTAAGCAAAAACCAAGGCTTAAGCCTCATTAAACCCACTGATCCAAACACAACTTTCACAACTGTTTTGCAATTTAAACTAAGCCATCTACTGATTTAGCTCATTCTACCACTTAAACTAAATCTAGTATCCTAATTACAACTAGATAAACAGGTTTAAGATATTTAATGCCCACAGATTCCAACACAAACACTTTATGCAAACTGAATTAGAAATGGAAAATAAGATATAAACTCACAAGTGTCCAGCTTATTATGCAGCTTATACAGAACCCAAACTAAACTAAACTACTCAAATCCAACCCAATCCAAGCTCTGCAACACCCACATTCATGATTGATTCCAAATTAGCACCTCAGTTGACTTTTGTTGACCATATTGAGAATTAGCTTAAAACTGATTTATAAGCTTACCCAAAGCTAAGAGTAGCTTTAGTAAGCTTATTAGAGTGATAATAAGGCTTATTGAAGCCTGGCTTAAACTTTAGAATTACTACTTGAACTCAGATTATAATGATAAAGCAACTTTAGTTTGATACATAGGAACAAAAGATTACAGCTTAGAGGTTAATTAAAACATAAACATAAAAAAAACGACCTACATAAATATTTAAAAACTAAGTACCACTCTTTTCTCTCCTTCTCTTCTCTCATTTATACCCAAAAAGCTTCCCACGTGTCTTCAGATTAAATCCCACTAATAATCTTAACCATTGGATGACTTGAGTGCATATTAGCCATTTGATCAATTTTTGGCGCCAAAATGGTTTGCCAGTTGGAGAGGTTGAGTGCAAGGGGGGGGGGAAGCATTTAATGCTTCTTGGCTTGGGGTGTTTGGAGGGTAGGAATAAGGTGATGATGATGATGGAGTGTGTGAAGGTTTGCAGGCATAGGTGATGATGAGGGAGGAGGGAAAGGGAAACCCGTGACAGGATTTGACCAAGTTTGACTGAGGGGGGTTTGACCAGGTATATTGGACAGGGGTCCAAAAAGGGGTCACAAGAGATATGGCAGGGGTCAAAAAGGTTAAAGGGTCATGGCTTGGTTTAGTAATACAAGGACCAAAATGCAATTCTTCCAAACTTGAGGGACCATTGCTGCCAATTCTGATTTTCCAGGGGCCAATCATGTACATTCTAAAATTATAATCCAAGGGCCAAACTTGACAATCTCCAATATTCCAAGGACCAAACTTGTCATTTTTGAATCCCTAGGGACTTGAAATGATATTTTTCTTTATTTTGATTTACCAGGGACTGTTTTTGACAACTTTTGAAACTTGGGGGACTAAAACTGCCAATTATGCAAACTTGATACGTTTTTCACCAGATTTTGATATTTTTGCATTTAAAACACATAAAACACTTATTTGTGATATTTTTTTTTATCATTTTGATGCATTTCTGAGTGTTTTCAGATGTTTTTGCAGTTTAATTGGTACAAAAATGATGAGTATTTAGACACTCATCACTTATGCGTAAGAGTCCAAGTTTATGCATATCCTTCACAGGATACGCGTAATCCCATTGTAGACCCTTACGCATAAGATTTCTCTTATGCGTAACATCTACGCGTAAGGTTTTCATAAGCGTAGAATCCGTTTTTAACCTTGATTCTGAATTGGTACGTGTAGAAGCCTGAAATAAATCAATCATAACATTCATATTAACTATTTATTCAAACCCTTTCAAGATCACATGGTATCATAAGTAGTTTCCAGTTACGCGTAAAATTTGGTTATGCGTAAGGTTAAACCCTAAACATTCAAAACTTACGATTAAACAATCTAGCCATGGAAAATCTACCAAATGATTTCTGGGAGGTCTTAGATGCAATAGAAGATGTTTTCAATGAGTTTTAACATCAAATGTCTCATGAATAAAAAATACCCAATCTTACGAATACATAAACCCTAAAGTCTAATTTCATCAATTTGTTGTTTCTAGGTTAGATTCAAAGGTGTTAAATGTTAATTAAACGTGTATCCAATATATCTCAAGCAGTTAATTATCCTAAAACACTCACAATAGAAAATACCCAAATCCACGCATAAACCCTAAGTCTCGATTAAGATCATAAAAGTGTTATGGGTTGAAAAACTTGATGAAAATGTTTATATAACATATTTTTAACCATTTTGGTACATTCATTTCCATCAGAAACACCCCATATTGATTTCATGTTCATACGCTTATGCGTAGACCACAAAATCAACATTTGTTTAAAATCTAACCGTTAGAATCATTTGAGATTTAAAACCAATGTTTGTAAATATGATTAGAAGCTAAAACACCTTACAATATTAGTTTATGAAGCATGGATTTGAACGTGGATTGTTAGGCATGGATGATGGTTGGTGAAAAATTTAATGTGTGTGATGAATGTAAGAGAGTAGTTTGGTGGAGGGATTTGTATTAAAATGTGTTTCAACTTTTGACAATAATAGTCCCTCCATCTAAACCATTTCCAACCATAGCCCAAAACTTCCATTTTGGTTAAGCAAGACGTGAAAGTTTGGAAAGAAACTTGACGACACTCCCCCTCGAGTTTAGAAATAGTAAAATTTTTACAAATTTGAGTTTGAGGAGTGTTTAAAGAAACGTATCCACCACTATCAAAGATACAACCAATGTAGGGTAACATGCAAGTACAAGGATTTATGAAACAGAAAAATATTTACATTCTCCCCCTCAACACTTTTCCGAGAAAAATAATGAAATGTTTGAAAGAGCAACATGTTGACGGAAGATTTGTACTTGAAATGTTGGAAGAATTTTAGATGGAAGAATATTTTTGATTTTTATCAGATTTTATATTTTTCTATTTTTTTTGATAAATTATTTACAGAAGAGGTTTTGCTGTTTGACTAGTTTTAAGATTGTGTTAAAAATTTGTCCAGTTCCTCTAGGGTCAAACACCTCATGCCAATCCGGTGGATCAACTCAGTAAACCTAGCAGGAGCTAAGGCTTTGGTGAGAAGGTCCACCAGTTGGTGTTCAATACCCACAAAATATAATTCAACAGTACCCTTTTCCACATGGTCCTTTATGAAATGATATCGAAGATCGATGTGCTTGGACTTCGAATGTTGAACAGAGTTGCACGATATTGCAATAGCACTTCGATTGTCGCAGTACATAGGTATTCTGTCAAATACATAACCATAATCTTTGAGTTATGTTCTCATCCAAATGACTTGAGCACAACACGCAGACATGGCTACATATTCGGCTTCAGTTGATGACAGCATTGTACAATCCTGCTTTTTAGATTGCCATGATACCAGTTTATCACCAAGAAGTTGTAAAGCACCTGAAGTACTTTTTTGAGAATCTAAGCAACCTGCGTGATCAGCGTCTGAAAAAGCTATTAGTTCAAGACAAGAATCCTTCGGATACCAGATCCCCAAATTAATGGTTCCCTTGATGTATCGGAGGATTCTTTTAGCCTCAGAGAGATGAGTTTTAGTTGGTCGCGACTGATAACGGGAGCAAAGATATACAGCAAATACAATGTCAGGTCTACTGGCTGTTAGATACATGAGAGACCCAATAATACTTCGGTATTTGGTAGGGTCAACCAATTTCCCATACAAATCAGCGTCCAGTTTCTTGGTATGTGCCATAGGTGTGGCATAGGTATCACAGCTTTGCATTCCATGTTTGTTTAAAATATCAAGAGCATATTTAGAGTGACTTAGGAAAATGATGAACTTGCAGTCCTAGAAAGAAAGTAAGTTCACCCATCATAGACATTTCAAAATGTGTTTTCATAAGTTTTGAAAAAGCGTTTGAGTACTTTAAATGTGTTAACCCAAAAATGATTTCATCCACATAAATTTGAACGATTAAAATGTGTTCCCCGTTATATTGTATAAACAGTGTTGGGTCGACCGATCCTTTGACAAAATTATGAGATATGAGAAAGGATGAAAACTTGATAACGTCTAAAATGAACATGTTTTTAGTAGCGTTATTGTCAGTTTTGTGCATGATATTCGGCTATATTTACTCATAACTGTTGCAAAAGTGCAAAGATGCGTATTGTGTATGTATATGTAGCCAGGTATCGCGAATATTGAAGAAATGAAGTTTTTATGCGCATTTGGAAGATTCTAAAGGAAGGAAGTTGAGATTGGAAGCTTGTGGACTCAATGATATGGAAGCGTAGTGATTTCGAAGCATCTACAGCAAGGAAAGATCAAGTTTGGCTTTGGAAATCATCAACGTAAGCAAAGAATGAAGCGTAAAGGGAAAAGTCAGCAAAAAGGTCAAAAGGAGCAAAACCCAGCCGATCGGTCGCAACCCGCAACCGGATCCGGCTGGGCAGATGGTCAAAGCTGTGACCGATTCGGTCGACTTAGAAACCGATCCGGTTTCTGGCACTGCAGTTACACAATTCGCATTTATTGTTGTCTTAACTCCCCATAATCATTGGAGTCCGATCATTTCTTGATATTAACTTGGAGAGAACGTTTTTTGGGCAGTTAAGCAAGTGCTTTGGCTATTTAAAGGACCTAGTACTTGTATACTAAGTGTGACACAACCAAAAGAGTATTAGTTTACACCAAAACTAATATTTACCCTATTATTTCAACCCAAAAGCTTAGTAGTTACTGGAAAACGTCCAGAAGCAAGGAAGGAACCATTCTTGTCCATTGTTTCGGTAATTTGGAGTTGTGCGGTGATCCTAGGTGATTGGAGGCGCGTGGTTGCTACATTCCACGATTTCTAATTCTTGTAATCACAAAAGTTTAGGTATTCTATGAACTTTGTTATGGAAATCTATTCTCTTGAATTGTTTGAATTACCTTGTTATGACTTGTGTTTAGATATGATTGTTTTCATGGAGTAGTTTGTGATATACTTGTGTGTTGGAATGTGATTAATCATAATAATGTTCTCAAAATGTGATGCATGTATATATGATCTTGTTTAAATGAGTTTGTTGGAAAAATACTAGTCTTTGATTGATTTGTCAATAAAACATGTTTTAAGAAAAAGGACCGAAAGGATTTCTCTTGTGTTTTATTCCAAAAAGTGTAGTGACAAACTAGTATGGGGATATGGTGATTGACAACCACCATGTTTTGCTTATTAAAACAAGACTAGGAACGTTTTCATCACGAAGGGTCGAAAGATTCGTAAGAACAAATTTAATGAGAACATGTTGCAAACAAATGGAACTTTTATAGGATAATCATTAGGATAAGGACCGAAAGGATTACCTAAATGTTTTTGTTCTTAGAATGATTTTTACAAACAAATACCATGATTGGGGAATCATTTGCTTATGATTTGTGCATCATACTAAGAGTATACACCAAACCTTTATGAACATTATCTATGGTTGATTATGAGACTTCACACAAGTATATATTTTTATTCTTGATTCGTATTTTCACTAGAACACTTATTCGAGGAAGCCTTGACAAGCTTTCTTATTACAAACTTTTTAATAAGATCTATTTCAAAACAAAAATCCCTTGGGACGATCTCGACTTACCAAACTTTGCTATTGCGGACGAGTATACTTGCTCGTATGTTTTAATAGGTTATACGGTTAATTCGTGATTATAAATTTTTAAAACTTGCACCAACCGGAGCACATCAAGTTTTTGGCGCCGCTGCCGGGGATTTTTCTGTAATTTTCTTTGAAATTAGTCTAAAAAAAAAAAAAAAAAAAGTTTTGTTACAAACTAACCGATTCGGTTGGTTAGCCAACCGAATCCGGTTAGACATTCTGTGAAATTTTTTTTGGTTCGAGTTTAGTATTTATCTTCTTAGTTTATTGTGTTTTGATTTCTAGAGTAATTGTGTGGTTTAATCAGTTCTTAGATTTATTGTTTTTACTTATTTTATTTTTCTTTACATTTGTTATTTATTTAGTTAATCTAGTTTTATTAATTTTAATTTTTAATAGTTGATGGTAATGGTTAGAGTAATTTTATTTTCAGTTATAGTTTATTTCATGATAGAATTTATTGGTAGTTTATTTAGTTTTAGTTTTAGTTTTAATTTTGGTTTTAATTAGATTTAATAAGTTATTTAATTATTAGTTTATGAAGAGTTTTATTTAATTAACTGGAGTTAGTACATCCTTTATGACATTTAATTTGCATTAATTATTATTATTAAAAAAAAAAAAAAAAAAAAAAGAAAAAAATATTTTCGATCAAACCGATCGGTCGCAACCCGCAACCTGATCCGGTTAGTATTTCTGTCTAGAATTTTCAACCAACCGATTCGGTTGGTGATCCAACCGAATCCGGTTGGAGTTTCTGTGTTGAGTTTTATCATTTTTAGGTTTTGAGTTTTTATTTGAGTTCTTAATTTTGTTAGATGTCTTAGTTGTTTTATTATATGTTTTTATAGTTTGTTCTTGTTTTACTAACTTTAACGCTAATCATTCGGGATTTGTTTTGTTTTGCTTTGTTAAGTTGTCTAGTAACATGGATAGTTTGAGCGGAATCTCGGAATACCTTCGTACTTTGGATGACATGTTCAAGGATACGGGAAGTTCATTAGAAAAGATTGGAGGAATTTTGGAGGAAAGCAAGAAAGAATTGGGAATTGACACGGGTGATATGGAAGAAGTATATGAAAACAAGATTCAACTACCCAAAAACAAAAGAGTGGTAGTGTTTACACAAGCACCGTCAACGGTGTATGATTCACCGATGATGAGATTTGGAACACCTTGTGAAGTGGAAGGAGTACGTGCTTGGGATGCACAGCTTAATATGGCTTATGGAGAGAATTATATCTTGGAAGAGGTTCTTGACGAAATCGGTCATGTTCGTATGGACTATGAAGCATATGGGAGAAAGATGGTCAAAAATCTGAAGGTCAATATTCATGGACATATCTTTGAAACTGATTTTGTTGTTTTAGAAGAAGGAAATGCGGATGAACCTAATGTTTGTTTTGGTCGAGATTTTCTTGTCACGACCAAGTGTCAAGTAGATTTTGGTATGGGAGAAATGCGGATTAATATAACCGAGTTGGAAGAAGGAAAAGGGATCAACGAGATGCTAGTGGAAGTTTGTGCAAACATGGAAGAGAAAAATGTGGAAGTGGTTAAAATGGGGAAAGCAAAC
This sequence comes from Chrysanthemum seticuspe, assembly GCA_019973895.1. Taxonomy (NCBI): domain Eukaryota; kingdom Viridiplantae; phylum Streptophyta; class Magnoliopsida; order Asterales; family Asteraceae; genus Chrysanthemum; species Chrysanthemum seticuspe. The sequence continues at coordinate 70,916,841 of BPTQ01000004.1, read as the reverse complement.
CGAAAGAAACCATCATCAAATAAATTAACCCCAACAACAACCTCCACCCCCAAAAATGATTACACACCATCGTCACCTGCCACTACTATCAAACCCTTAACCGAAAACCAAAAAGAAGCTATCTTAGAAAATCTAGAACAAAAATTTCTAGAGCTCAATGAAAAGAAACCGGTTATTGAAGTTCTCCAAGATTATGTGCTTTACCGAAAGAAGTTGGATGCATTGATGCTAGCGAGGGCTAGGTTGGAAGATAAGAATCTCACGGATGAGGATCGAGATCGAATTTTGTTTAAAGGCATGCCAAGGAAAGAAAAGGATCCGGGTAATTTTGTGTTGCCAATCAAAGTAAATGGAACTACACCAGTTTATGCTTTAGCTGATACGGGGTCGAGTGTTAACGTGATGCCGTATCCATTGTTCAAAACTTTGGGCCTAAGTAATCCGCAACCTAATCATTCTAAGCTCACTATGGCGGATAACACTCAAGCAAAGGCAATGGGAGAAGTTAAGAATGTAAGAGTGCAAATTGGCTATCAACCGTATTTGGCAGATTTTCTTGTCTTGGATATTCCAGTGGACAAGAGTTTACCGCTATTGTTGGGGAGGCCATTTTTACGAACTTGTGGAGCAATTATAGACATGGGAAGAGGCACCATGACTATTGACGATGGGATTTCGAGGCAAACATACTACCCAAAACCAAGAGGACCAATTTTGGAATGTATGGAAGATTTGGAATGGATGGATGCAAATGATGATTTAACTTGTTTTGAAGTGGGACGTGATGTCCACGGTAATCCAATGTACGGACCTTTAACTCCACCTTATTTCGATATAGAGGACGAAATGGAACGTGCATTCGCGATAGAAGCTTTCTATAACCCATTCAAAAACATATTGGTTTACAAGAAGTTGACCGACTTTTTAGGATCTTTGCCGGTGCAACTTAAGAATTTGGAGTGGAAACCCGAAGGATTGGGGACTTACAAGAGACAAACTGGAGATGGAGCATGGCATGTTAAGTTTGATATATTATGCCCGGACGGACGAAGATTTATGAGAAAATTCAAAACTTTTGAAACGTTCCGTGAGTTGACCGGAAAATTTCAAAGCGAGGATATTCTTAGACAAGAGTATTTTGAGGAATTTTGAGGAAAGGCAAAGATCGTAATAACAAGCAATCATTTGCTTGAATTTCATGAACTATTTTATTTTATTTTGATTTGATGCATTAGGATTTTTGTTTCTTATTTATTTTTCATGTTATGATTGAGGTAATTTGTTTAAATGCATTATGACTATGATTTATATGATGAGTTTAGTTTTTTTTTGATTGAATGATTGTTCAAAATTTCATTTGGTGAATGAATATTGTGTGAATCTTTAGCAGGAATTTTTGAGTAAAAAAAATATGTTGCTTGGAGGGTAAATGCCTAAGTAACATGTTAAACAAGTAAAAAAGCAAATTTGGAAAAAAGTATACCGAAACGGTTGTGTCCTTGACTGAACCGGTTGCACCAAAGTATAAAAATTTCATTTTTTCAAAAACACACACACACACTAATTTTCCAGGTGGGTTTTGCAAAAATTCATCCAAGAGAGCAGATTGGAAGTTGTTTGAATTGTAGGATAACATCATGGCACCCAAGCAAGTAAGCAATTACATTCAATTAACTCAAATAAGGTTTTATTAGAAAATTTGATTCGAATTGAATTTTAGGTCACCAATTTGGGGGTTTTTGTTATAATTCGAATTAAGTGGTAATATTTTAGGATTGAGTGAGTGATTGATATAGGAGTGCATTACAACAAGAGATTGATTGATTGATTCACCATAGAATGGATTTTAGATGATAAGATTTTTCGGAATTAGTTGGGTTGTGCTTATGAAATGAGATAAGTTACAATTGGTGATTCATTTTGATGGATGATATGTTTTTAAGAGTGATGGATGCTACACTATTAGAACTAATGATTTTTAAAATATAGGATGAGTTCTAAGATGTTAGATGTTTGATGATTTGGAAGCAAGATAGAGTAATTCTAGGATGTGGAAATCATTGAGGATGATATAATGCGATCTAAGAGTGGTTTGAGCGTTAGAAATTCGAGATTATGAGGATTTGAAGGCAAAATGCCTTATGCAGTCTGCACAACCGATTCGGTTGCGCATTGCAACCGAACGGTTGTTGCCTGACAGTTGGAAACCGATTCGGTTGGTGATCCAACCGAATCCGGTTGTGGTTTCTGTGTGGATTTTTTGTGAAATTTTGAAATGTATCTTAGAGGGTTCTCTAACCTTCTTGTTTGTTCTAACACTCTTATATGGTCTTATTTTTGTGATTTCTACAGAGAATTATTGTAGGAAGCTCGAGTGGGGAGGAAATTCCAATTAACCCACTTGTTACGAAGTTTTGTGAAAGAAACGAGAAGAAGAAGGTTAAGTATAGTGTGAAGAAGGAAGCAAATGCTAATTTAAAATTCAAAAATCTCACCGATGGAGAGAAACATGCTTTTCGGGAAAGATTGTCGAAGTTACAACATAGGCAATGTTTGGTTCCAAGGGTGATTGATTGGGATTTATTTAACGAATGTGAGTGTGAAGATGAGTTAAGAAGGATGATGCGAACGTCTTATGTATATCCAGGAGATGGGGATTCGTTCAATGATTTGTCATGGGAAAGAGCATTCAGTGTTAATGAAGAAGTCTACCGAGAATGGTGTATGGAATTCTTTTCAACCATGTATTTTGAAAGAAAGGTGGATGTTCGGAATTTGATGTCGGAAATTTGTATTTGGTTTAGACTTTGTGGAAGGGATCATGCTTACACGTTGCCAGCTTTTGGTGTAGCTCTTGGTTTGTATGAGCCACATGAGGTTAATCATCGATTATTTGAAACTCACTTTTCTAGACTTCGGAGGTTTGAAAAAGATTACCCTAGTATTCCCGCTTATTGGAATCAAGTGGGAGATCCTACTTGTGCTAGGAGGAATGCTTCAACCATCAGGAATCCATTGATGAGGATACTTCACAAGTTGATTGTGACCGGGCCATTTAATAGATTTGGAAGCAGGGACAAATGTCAGAAACCGGACTTATGGATTATGAAGTTGCTGGAAGAAACTAAGGACGGTAATGCCATTTGGCAGATAGCCGAATATTTGTCTAGGAGAGCCCCAGGAATCAAAAGCAACAGTAACATTTGTGGAGGACATTTTGTGACAAGATTGGCGAAGAATCTTGGGTATTATGTTGATGAGGAATTGGCTAAGTGTGGAGAGCCAAATTATAGTGAAACGTGGACTGCGAAAGGTTTTGGTAATGCTTTGAACAGGAGATTGGGAACCGTAGGGTTATGGATTGAACCAAGACCACAACAGCAACCACCACAACAGCAAGGGAATATACCAATGGAGAACGTGCAAATGGGTACGTCCAGTAGTTTTGATTCAGGATGGGGAGAGTGGAACCAACATCTAGATGAGATTCAATGTAGGGATGTGTGGAGAGACTCGATGATGTTAAGGAACAACTACATCAATGATTATTCGATGCCTATCTTTCAACACATGGCTCGAGAAGCCAATTATGAGTTGCCACCCTACAATCCACCAAATGTTCCACCATATCCTTTTCCTTACATTTCTTATCCTGGACCCTATCCGTATCCATATCCTGGGTACGCACCGTTTCCTGATCCAATACCCCCATATGGTCGATTACCTGAAGCTGGAGGAACAAGTTATGAAGTTGGAGGATCATCATCAGGAGTTGGAGGCAAGAAGAAAAAGAGGAGAGTTCGTTCAGAAATCATAGACGAAAACTACGTAACCGAAAGTGATGATGATGATGAGTTTGATGATGAAGAAGGAGAAGAAATGAGCGAGGATGACGAGTGATTGTGGGTCATTCGTGAATTATGGTTTCAAAAACAATGGTCATGATGTGTTTTAAACTATTTCTATCTTTTGATCAATTTTCTTTAGGATGTTTGGCATATTTTGGTTTTATCTAGTTTTTAGTAGTTTTGTTTTGTTTTGTGCATTTCGTGTTGCAGTTTTTGTTTGCAGGATGGATATGTTGGAAGCTTATTGATGGTCAAATGTTTCGAGTTGGATAACTCACAGGCTTGCTAATGACCCAATGTGCTTAGTGCATATTTTATCCCGTGGTATCTTTTAACTATTTTTTTTCCCATTTTCTTTACTTTGAAGTTCATTTTTCATTACATTGAGGACAATGCAAAACTTAAGTATGGGGGAGGGAAGAAAATAGGAAAATGATACGCATTTTTATTTTTTTTAGATAACTTTTGGATGCAAGTGATTAGAAGAAATTCGCCCTTGATGGTCTAATGGTTTTCGCGCGTTATTGATAATTAAAATACATAATTTGGGATTTCAATGGTAAAATGAGGTTTTTGAAAATTTTTTAGATTTGAACCAAATTACTGAAATAATTCATTTTGGATTCGGTAGCATTTCTAGCATGCATAATAGCCCTTTTTTTCCCACATTTTTGTGAGGTTTCTTTTTGTATAAAACACATCTTTTGTTTTATATTTGCTATGAGTGTGCCGGTGATTATGTCGATTCTTGAACTTGTACTAGTTATGCATTACGGTTAAAATCATTTTCGAGTGATCTAAATATTTTCAAGTGATAAGAGGCACTTTAGGAATAACCCAAATGGCCTTCCATTTTTACATCTAATGATATATTAGCTGACCACATCGGTTAGTTAACCACCCACATGGACCCATTTTGTTAGTGCTCATTTTTAGCACTAGATACCCCTAGTTACACCTTCTGAGCCATTCCTTTTCGTTTTTGTTAAATCCAGAAAAATACAAAAATATTTTACACCTTTAAACTTTAGCCAACCCTTATCAAGTCTAATGGTTTGTTGCTAGTTGCTTGGAATGATTGGATTGTTTTTGATGATTATGAGTTAGCCGCACTTTGCCATTCGTGTGTGCCATTTCGACAAAGACGAAGGATGCATACTTCTTATTTGTATTTTTGTGGTGATGCTTATACGAAGTGTGGGGGAGTTGTGATATATGAAGAAGGAGAAGCTTATAAAAAAAAAAAAAAAAAAAAAAAAAAAAAAAAAAAAAAAATTAAATTTATAGCCAAGGAGCTATATGATGGATATTGATTAGCCAATGAGCTAAATTGAGTTATACATATTTGCGGAGAATCGATATGAGAAGAGGAGTAATAATCATTTTTCGGGATCGTGGTTTGTATGATGACTAGCACCATGGAGGTTTGGACTTGATTTTATTTTTATTTTAAACCAATTTCATAAACTATCCCATGCCTTATCCATACCTATTATGAACCCTTAGCCTTATCATTATAACCCGAATAAAAGACCTCTTTGATGAATTTATTTTCTTTGTTTTGATACTTATACAAGCTTATGGTAAAAAGCATTGATCATGACTAGGCATTGAGTGATATACATATACCCACCAATATATGAGTGTTGAGTGAAATCTTCAAGCCATTTGTGAGGTATCCTAGTTATGTTATCTAAAGTGTTTGGTTCATTTTTAGAAGATTTTCACATATTATAAGCAAAATAATAATTATCTTTATTGGTAATTGTTACATTTTTCTGGAACCATGGTGTTATGGACCATTGAAATCAATCTTTGCAAATGTTTGACCTACTCGAGGGCGAGTAGAGCTTAAGTGTGGGGGAATTTGATAACGTCTAAAATGAACATGTTTTTAGTAGCGTTATTGTCAGTTTTGTGCATGATATTCGGCTATATTTACTCATAACTGTTGCAAAAGTGCAAAGATGCGTATTGTGTATGTATATGTAGCCAGGTATCGCGAATATTGAAGAAATGAAGTTTTTATGCGCATTTGGAAGATTCTAAAGGAAGGAAGTTGAGATTGGAAGCTTGTGGACTCAATGATATGGAAGCGTAGTGATTTCGAAGCATCTATAGCAAGGAAAGATAAAGTTTGGCTTTGGAAATCATCAACGTAAGCAAAGAATGAAGCGTAAAGGGAAAAGTCAGCAAAAAAGTCAAAAGGAGCAAAACCCAGCCTATCGGTCGCAACCCGCAACCGGATCCGGCTGGGCAGATGGTCAAAGTTGTAACCGATTCGGTCGACTTAGAAACCGATCCGGTTTCTGGCACTGCAGTTACACAATTCGCATTTATTGTTGTCTTAACTCCCATAATCATTGGAGTCCGATCATTTCTTGATATTAACTTGGAGAGAACGTTTTTTGGGCAGTTAAGCAAGTGCTTTGGCTATTTAAAGGACCTAGTACTTGTATACTAAGTGTGACACAACCAAAAGAGTATTAGTTTACACCAAAACTAATATATACCCTATTATTTCAACCCAAAAGCTTAGTAGTTATTGGAAAACGTCCAGAAGCAAGGAAGGAACCATTCTTGTCCATTGTTTCGGTAGTTTGGAGTTGTGCGGTGATCCTAGGTGATTGGAGGCGCGTGGTTGCTACATTCCACGATTTCTAATTCTTGTAATCACAAAAGTTTAGGTATTCTATGAACTTTGTTATGGAAATCTATTCTCTTGAATTGTTTGAATTACCTTGTTATGACTTGTGTTTAGATATGATTGTTTTCATGGAGTAGTTTGTGATATACTTGTGTGTTGGAATGTGATTAATCATAATAATGTTCTCAAAATGTGATGCATGTATATATGATCTTGTTTAAATGAGTTTGTTGGAAAAATACTAGTCTTTGATTGATTTGTCAATAAAACATGTTTTAAGAAAAAGGACCGAAAGGATTTCTCTTGTGTTTTATTCCAAAAAGTGTAGTGACAAACTAGTATGGGGATATGGTGATTGACAACCACCATGTTTTGCTTATTAAAACAAGACTAGGAACGTTTTCATCACGAAGGGTCGAAAGATTCGTAAGAACAAATTTAATGAGAACATGTTGCAAACAAATGGAACTTTTATAGGATAATCATTGGGATAAGGACCGAAAGGATTACCTAAATGTTTTTGTTCTTAGAATGATTTTTACAAACAAATACCATGATTGGGGAATCATTTGCTTATGATTTGTGCATCATACTAAGAGTATACACCAAACCTTTATGAACATTATCTATGGTTGATTATGAGACTTCACACAAGTATATATTTTTATTCTTGATTCGTATTTTCACTAGAACACTTATTCGAGGAAGCCTTGACAAGCTTTCTTATTACAAACTTTTTAATAAGATCTATTTCAAAACAAAAATCCCTTGGGACGATCTCGACTTACCAAACTTTGCTATTGCGGACGAGTATACTTGCTCGTATGTGTTAATAGGTTATACGGTTAATTCGTGATTATAAATTTTTAAAACTTGCACCAACCGGAGCACATCACAACTCATCGTACAACGCCCGAGGGGCTTGTTTGAGACCGTAGAGAGCCTTGTTCACTTTGTAGACGTGATTAGGGAACTCTGGATCAACAAATCCTTCTGGCTGACTAACATAGGCCGTTTCCTTCAGTTTACCATTCAAAAAAGCGGTTTTGACATCCATCTGATAGACCGTGATGTTCATGTGAGCCGCAAATGCCAGAAAAATTCGTACTGCCTCAAGTCTAGCAACCGGTGCGAATGATTCCTCGAAGTCAATCCACTCTTCTTGTCTATAACCCTTAGCCACCAGACGTGACTTATTTCTGATAACCGTACCTTCAACATCCAACTGTTTTTCCAAATCCATTTAAGACCAATAACATAGACCCCTGTTGGTTTTTCAACCAATTCCTATACTTCAAGACATTTAAACTGATTAAGTTCTTCTTGCATGGATTCAGTCCAGTTGTCATAAGTCATTGCTTCTTTAATGTTTTTGGGTTCAGATTGGCAAATGGTAAGTGCATAAATGCAATGTTCACCGTCAGTCTGAAGGCGTTGTCTAGTTACGACTGGTTGATTCGGGTTTCCAATGATGTTCACAAGAGGATTGGTCTTTAGTCCAACGAAGTGTGGAGGGTTGATGTTGATATACATTGTGCAGATTAGGAGGATTCAAATGGCTTGTGGATGATTCCGCAACATCAGAAGTCAGTTTCATTAGCAAAAAGTATTGAAGAACGCATTTAGATCATAATCTGCAGGTGTAGGTACTTCTTGGTTCGGAAGATCATCAGCTGATTCAGCGTCATTGGATGCGGTTTGTTCGGCTGTTGTTGTAGAATCAATTGAAGGTTCTTCGTCAACAGTTGTTGTTGTTTTAGGGGTATCAGGTATTGGATTATAATCAGGTTGAGCAACGGAAACATGTGATACATCTGGAGCACGTTGATCAATATCATCACTAAACAGAGGAGCAAATAGCTGTTCCATTTGACGATGAGTAAGCTGTAGGCTTGGTTCAGCTGATGATGGGGTTCGGGGGAAGTTTAGACGGTTATGTCCGGGTTCCAAGCTGTTTTGCTCAGAAGCCATTTCTGTAAGCTCATCGAAATTGGCGTGAATCGTTTCCGTAATCTCCCTTGTACGACGATTCTAGATCCGAAATCCTTTAGAGTTTTCAAAGTATCCAACAAAGACTCCAATGTCAGCTTTAGCTTTGAGTTTTCCGAAGTCATCACGATCATTATTTGGGTAACAAAGAGAACCAAATACATGAAAGTGTTTTAGATTCGGTTTGCGGTTATGGATAAGCTCATAAGGTGTTTTGTTGTGGTATTTAGTGATCATAGAGCGGTTCTGAGTGTAGCATGCAGTTGACACGGCTTCAGCCCACAAGTAATCTGGAAGTTTTGCATTTATCAACATCATTCTTGCAGCTTCCACTAACGTACGGTTTCGTCTTTCAACAACTCCATTTTGTTCTGGTGTCCGTGCAATTGATGTTTGATGCTCAATTCCCAATTTCTCATAGTATTCACGAAGAGTTTGATTCACAAATTCAGTTCCTTTGTCTGTTTTGATTTGTCAGACTGTGTTCCCGAGCTGAACTTGAATTTTCGTGAGAAAGGTGATGATCAATTGTGGAGCTTGATCTTTACTTTGAAGAAAATAAACCCAAGTCCATCTTGAGTAGTCATCAACAATTACTAGAATGTAGCGTATGTCATTAATCGTCTGCACATGCATCGGGCCACACAAATCCATGTGAAGAAGATGAAGCACATACTGGGAGCTGTGTTCCACCTTTGAAGGAAAGTGAGCACGAGTGCTTTTCCCTTGTTCACAATCTAAGCATAAATGATCTTTAGAATACCGAAATCTTAGGAGACCTTCAACAATTTTGTAACGTGCAAGATTAGTTATGGTTTGAAAGTTTAAGTGTGAAAGACGACGGTGTCATAGCCAGGATTTTGTAGATGTTGCCTTAGAAAGTAGACAGATGGGAGATGAAGCAATCATGTCTTGCATTGAGATTGTGTAAAGACTTGATGTGCGGTTTCCAGACATAAGATCGTTTCCTTGTAAATCACGAATGAAACAAGTTTTCTCCCTAAAATCAACTTCCAAATCTCCATCACAAAATTGACCGACTGAAAAGAGATTGTGACCGAGACCTTCCACATAATAAACTCTGCTAATTTCGATGTTCCCATTGATGTAATCTTCGTAGCCTATGATAGTTGCGAAGTGATCATTCCCGAACCTGACAGTACCAATGAACTTTGAAACAAAGTTTGATAACAGTTTGAGATTGCCTATCATGTGTCGGGAACATCCGCTATCAACAATCCAGAAGATGATCTGTATCACCTGCATTACACACAGACAACACAGGTGGAATAGAAGTAGAGGTGGAACCCGAAGAGTTAGAGGGTTCCGTTATAGTTACATTAGACACACACATGTTAATGATCTTGGGAATCTATTTAAATCCTGGTATGTTCTGTAACCATCTCTGCCAAGTCCAACTAGTCTTAGCTTTGGTCTTAGTGAATGCACTAGGTGATATTCTCTTCCTAGGAGGTGAAGTGGGTTCTATGGGTACATCAATGGTCGTATCAGAAACATTAGTAGGCGGTTTACCTAGCACATACTTAGAAGCATTAATGGGCCTAGAGGTATTTCGTTTTCTATTGTTCCGCTTACGAGATAAGATAGCATTAGCAACACATTTATCATGACAACCAAAAAACATGCTTTTACCACAACCAACACAAGATGCTTCGAACATAACATTCAAAGTACTTAAAGGTTCAGCATTCGTTACATCACTTTTTCTATTACATTTGTCTAACGCAATGTCTAAAGTGGGTGCAATTTGAGTTTTATTCAAAGTCCTAAGGTGTTCTTCTACTTCAGAGGTCTTTATTGTTCTTCTGTTACGTTGCAACTTCCTATTCTTCCTTGTTTTACTCTTAAGCTGTGAAGTGCTAACGTTGGGAAAAGAGGCAACTATTCCTGTTTCAGTGGAAGGAAACACATTAGTATCTTGTGGTTTGTCATTAGGCGTTCTAGTGTAAATTTTAAACATTCCTGGGGCAGGTACATGTGTGTTACTAATCCTATCTTGCTTAAGTTTTACCAACTCTGCTTTTAAGTCATGGATAGTGTGTAACAAATCTTGATTTTTAGAGCGAGTATTTCCATTATTTCGTAAAACTTCTTTGGAATATGCAAGATGATCATCAGCATCTTTTGATGCTTGAGCACGAGTCTTTTTAAGCAAATCAAATGTGACACCATATTCTGTTTTGACTTTGGCAATTTCTTGTTCATATTTTGAAATTTGACATTTTAAAGACACGTTTTCATCATCTAGTTGTTCTATTTTTGGATTAGAAAATTTTGAACGCAACTGGTTGATTTTGTTTTGCAAAGCAAGTTCACGATTTTGAAAATCTTTTTGACACCATTGAAGACGACGTTTTGCATTGGAAAGTTCATTTAACAATCGTTCATTTTCATTTAAAGACTTGATTTGTGACACATTATCGGTATTCTCAACATTTTCAATAGAATCAACAGAATCAACAGCGATATAATCAAATGCATATGCAACAGAATGTAGTAACAAAACATTTATGGTATCAGCACAGATAACATCTTCCAAAAGTCGGTCAACATGATTTCTTAACATTTTCTTTTTTACGTTTAGTATTTGAAATCGATGTTTTTATTTTCTCGAAAACTGTTTTCATAAGACCAATCTCCTTCTGAAGATCCCGTTCCCAATATATTGCACACATTTTTAGATTTCGAACATGTGGTAAAAGTCCTTTCTGAAAAATATCCTTTTGTTGTCGCGCAAATGGCGATTGAAAATGTTCAGCTTTTATTTCAGAATTAATTTCAATTGCATGTTCTAAAAGTTTGATGTCAGACATAAACGTGTCAAAATATCTTAGAACTTGACATCGTTCAGCTAATGGCTTTATTTCATGAAAAGAAGGTAAAGGACCATTAATTTGTGCAACATTGGGTCGGGAACCATCATTAGAAGAGGACTCAGGAGTCGGCGTGATAACCCAAGGTGTGTTAGAATTATCCTGTTGTGTGAAGAAAATTATGGCTTTTGAATACTTAAATGGTTTGCTATAAACAACATTTTCCATTTTTGACCGACTCTCGTCTTCTGCATCTAATTCCTCCATAAGATTATTTTCAACAACACTCATAATGGAGTCATCAATTCTATGTTCTGCACTGTAAACTTGAGGATTTGGTTTGAATGCTCTATGTGAAAAACGTTTTTTTTAATCAGCAAGATTTGGTCCATATCCATCAGGATTTGGTTTAAAAGAAAACTTTTGAATTGTTGTGATTGACTCACCTTGTTTGTAAACAACATTTCGAAACTCTTTGATTTTGTGTTGTAAGTCAACAATTTCTTCAAGATAGTCATCTATTTGTTTCCTCGAATGCTTTTTGAACTCACAAAACTGTTTTTGACAATTTAACAATTCAGACTTGGCTTTTTGAGTTTCCGAAGTGAGAGCATTAAGTTGCTGTTTATGATCATATTTTAATTGTTCTATTTGAGAAAGCAATGCATTCTTGGAGGCAACTAGATCACATATCTATTTTTCCAAAGATTTTTCATTTTGGTATGATTTTGCAAAAGCGACTTCAAAACCTTTTTCACGTTTCTCTTTAGTTTGAAAAATGTTGAGTTGGAACTTATAACATTCATTATCCTTAGTCAACAGTGCAATTTTATCTTGCAATTTCTTATTGATGTCATTGCACTTTTCCAGTTGAGATTGGGTGGTCTTAATTAAGTTGGTCATGAGCTCAAGATCTGGATTAGACAAAGGTTCATCTTGTTCAACTTGAATCTCAACATGATCATTATTTAGATCCTCATATATGACCACGGAGTCAACTTGATTATCAATATTAACCATTAGGTCATCTTGATCGTCAAATATAACTACGGGATCCATTTGATTATCATCGAAATGAGAAGTAGAAGATTCATGTTGAACACTCTAAGCCTCGTCGGATGCAGAAGTTGGCGGAGATATCAGATCATTAATGAGTATGTTTTGATCCGGTAACTGAGACAAGCCGTCAGTGTCATACACTGGGCCTGTGTCACTCATGTGGTGTTCTTGCATGTTTTCCATTAACATCACAGTAGGATTAGCCTGCAAGTTCTCCATATCATCATCAGAATCTGCATTAGCCATGAAGCTCTGTTCCTTGTTGGTAAGAGTTCCACCAGCTTCATCCTTGAGAGCCAAGAGTAAAGCCTCTTTGTGATAAGCGCTGCCTCTTGTCCTCGGCTTTGGGCATGCATTAGCCAGATGACCCTTCTCATTGCAGTTATAGCATCGGAGACCATTAACCCCAGTCTAAGCATTTCCCTGATCAACCACTTGAACCCGTTGTTGTGGACACCCATGTTATTCCTTCCATTAACATTAAACCCTTGACCACTATTCATCTGACTACCATTTCTACGATTCTGAACCTCAACCCTTCCATTGTTAACAACAGCTTGATTCCTTGTATTTGACGAGGTGCGAATGCGGTTGTTGGATTTGTTAGCAAATCATCCGAAGGCTCTTGCAATCATAACAAATCCTTGATTCAATGCATCGAAGGCTTCTGCATCCTCATTTAATTCACTATAGAGTGCTTGATCATTGTTGTTGTTGTATGGAACCAATTGAGTTTCTTGGGATTGTTGCTGTGATGGATCATATGTTGTAATCTGAGCAGTTCGTTGTGGAGGGTTTGTGAAGACAGTTTGCAAGGCCGGGAATTGAGGATAACATGCTTGAGCCTGTTTGGAATTAGAAATTCCATAGTGAAGTATCGGTCACCCCAAATATTTTCTAGCATAAATTAGCTCGTAGACATTACGTTATTTACTAGTCATTTAGTTAATTATTTTGATTAGTTCAACACCGTGGAGGAAGGACGGGTCTTTACCCATTGTATACCTGATCCACAGGCCGTCAGGAGTTCGTTTATTTTGTAACCTATAAATACCCTCTACCTTGCAAGGTAGAGGGTTGGATGTTCTTTGGTAATCTAACCTTACATGAGTTTCTCTTTCTAGAATATCCCACTTTCTCTCTCTCTTAAATCATCTATACGCCTAAGTGTTAATGTTATGATGTGTATGTGAAATCCAATATGTAACAATTGGTATCAAGAGCCATGGTTAGATCATCTCTTACATATCTTTGGATTTCTAGTGGTTTTTAGGTGGTTTTTGAGTTTGAAAAAGTTTAGTGGTTTTTGCATCATTTGGTTGATTTCTAGTGTTAAAGTTTGGATTTTGTTAGTACTTTTGGGTTAAGAATCATCACAAGTATTTAGGTTTTGATTTGGTAAGCTTGAATCATCGTGGTTAGGTTGTTTTTGGATTAATAAGTGATGTTTGTGTGTTTTTTTTAGCTAGCGACTTGACCCACAGAGTGACTTTCTTGTTAGCGACTTGCTTTGCAAATTGGTAGCGAGTTAGAGTTGAAGTTGTTAGCGAGTTAGGCTTAGCGACTTGTCTAGTGAGACAAGCCGACAAATAGTACACTTAGTGGATTCTCCACTACGGGTAGCGAATTGGTGAAAGTTAGCGACTTATACCATTGTGTGTTAGCGACTTGGTGTTAACGATTTGTTGCCTAGCGAGTTGCTATTTAGCAACTTGATAAATTAGCGACTTGGTTTGTAGCGACTTGCTGTCAAAATTTTGCTAGCGACTTGGTACTCTGATTTGGTGCTTAGCGATTTACAGTTAATATTCTTAGCAATTTGGTGCCTAGCGACTTGGTCTTTAATACCTTGGTGAAGTGAAGCAAGTTACCTACATCTAATTCCCATAAACACTCTCTTCCACACAATGTCTTATATCACTGATCCTTTAATCACCAAAGTACTTGCACTATATGATACCTCGCAGAATAATGATACAGACTGCCTCCCAGAATACCCTTCAGTGAATGAGTTTGCAACTTATAATCAAAACAATTCTGTGTTAATCGTGGCAAATGATGCAAAGCAAATGGAATACAATAGTGAACCCTTTCAACTACTTCATCAGCATCTCAATCTACTTTTATCTACAGCTATGGATCGAACAAGCAGTGCTATTCTTCGTCAGGACTTTCCCACCTTGACTAGAACTGTGTTACTTAACTTAGAACAACTGAGGTTTCAAATTACAAATGAAAAGTTCACAATTGATAAGTCTAATGCAGCTCTTCAAGTAATCTTCAATCAATTTCAGCCACTTATCCGAGGGGAATATTCCTCAGATTTTGATGATGACATGACTGGGATTTCATTCAAGAAACACACTGGAATGGAAATTCATGAGTTCAGAAACACCTTTATTCAACTCATGGATAATGTGAAATTATACATTAAGGAAGCTGCTCAAAAGAATGACATGATGAATGAAGTGGATGAATGTCAAGAGATGATATGGAATGATTGTGAAAAGGCGTGCAACAAATCAATTGAACCGATGAATGATAATGAATGCAGAAGTTCAGTAACAAGAAATGAGGATGAAGACAATTGTACTGATCTCAAAGACTCAGAGTCAGAAAAGGTTTCATGTGATGAGGTACACTTAACTAATAAGAGCAATTCATATGTTAAAGTACCTGATTCTAACTCTGAACATAATACTGTCAAATCAATCTTGGTTGAGCCTGAATCTAAAACCATTAAAGTAAATGACATGATTGAAAAAATAATTTATGATGAACTTTCAAACAAATACTCAATTCTTGAAAAACACTGCATTTCATTGGAAATAGAAATACAAAAAAAGGATGAAAGCTTTTATGCAAAGAAATCTTGTATTAATCAAGAATTTCCAGAATTTCGAGAATTTTTTGAAATTAATCAATTAAAAACCCAGATTCAGGACAAAGATTCAACCATATGCAATCTGAAATTACGACTCTCAGATGTGCAGAAATATGAATGTCATGAGATGAGTGATACACTTGAATCTAGAAATGCTGAACTAGCTCTATGTGTATCCACCCTATTAAGAGAAAATGAGTCATTAAGAAAGAACTTAGAGGAGACCAATTTCAAGTTGTTCAATCAATCTAACATCTTATTGAAAGACATTGATGACCTCAAAGCTCAAATTCAGGATAAGTGCTTCAATATTGTTGCCTTAAAAAATGAGCTTAGGAAATCTATTGGAAATAGGATGGACACTAAGTTTGCAAAACCATCAAATCTGGGGAAGTCAACTGGTCATAACCACTCTAAACGTACAGTAGTTAAGCAGCCTAATGCCTTTAGAACTGAAAGAGTTAAATCATCGAAATCTAGGCTTGCCTCCCAAATTGATGAGAATGTTGTTTTGTCAAAACCAGTCACTTCATTACTTCGTTCCGATATGATGAATCTCAAACTCCAGGGAAATGTTCAAAGCTCAAAGTTCATAAATACTAGAAGTATGACTAGTTCTCATAAGAAACATCATTTGGCTGATCAATCCCTTAAGAAACCAACAAAACACAAAAGGACCAATAGTCAAAACAGGGAAGTGTACACATACCAACCTACTAGTAGCTGCTTCAAATGGATTCCCACTGGCAGATTATTTAAGTTCACAGAATCCAAACGGACTTACATACCTAGATCTTGCCTTAAGTGGATGCCCACAGGAAAACTCTTCAAGTACATTGAGCCTAAAAAGATCTCTAATATTGATACGTCTGTATTAACCAGTGTTACATCAAATAGTGAGATTATTCATGTCACTAACCCATCCAGCTGCAATTCTACATGTGCTTCTAGTACAATGTGCTCTCAGTCTTTTTCAGGTACAATGCTCAATTCAATCAGGAACTTCATGACTTGGTTCCCATCAGAAATGAATATAGCTCATTCAGGAGTTGTAGCTTGCCAGAATTGATGTACCTCTTACTTTGACTCCTATTCATCTTGAATCAGGACTCGCTCTTTTAAATCTGTGTACAAATCAAGTTTTGATTTCAAAAAAAAAATAAATAAATAAAATTATTATTTGATAACATCTAATAAAGGACATATTCTTTGGAATCGATAACATCTACGATCCTAGAAATATCATTCAATAATGATACGGGATCATAGATGAAGTTCGAACAACTGATATATTCCTATTTTAAACGGGTGGGCTAAAGTCAATCAATGGTCTTTGCTGACATTGATTGAGGGGGAGATTTTATTGTTTCAAGATATCTTGCTTATATCTGCTTCAGTGCTGGTTATGGTGTATGCTCAGTTGCAGGTTGTTGTCTTGTCTTGCCTTTGTGGTAATCTTTGTGTACCCATGTATTGAATGGTTATGGTTTGTGATCATTGTGTTAGTGTGCTATCTGTGCTAGTTATGCAATCTGATAAGTTCATGTAACTAATGAGTCTGTAACACATAATGTGACAAGATAGCTACTTACTTTGTAAAGTCTTAGCAACTTGGTTTGGTAAAGTTGAGGTTAGCAACTTATTATGATTCTAGGATAGCGAGTTGCTAATCACTCACAAAACTACAGGGACTAAATGTGACAACTTGGTAATCTTGCTTAACCCCTCCCTATACCTTAGCGATTTACCATTTCTTTGTTTTTCAAATAAAACTTATACTCTAGTTTCTCTTTCTCTCTCGTTAAATTGTTCAAGCTAGCGACTTGAAGTGGTATGATTTGCATCTTTCCCTCTCTGCTCTATATTATATGTCGTAGATGCTTGACTAACACAACCTTTTACACAGATCCCATCGAGCATTTGATCCGTATCACTTGATTCCTACGTGGGTTTGCTAATGAATGTGCTCTAATGGAACCATTTTGCTTGTGTATTATGGTCGTTTTGGTGTTATTGGAATGTATTAATGGTGTTTGTATTGCGTCAATAGGGTGTCAATGAATGCGTTGAGTTTGTTGTTGTTTTTGATTGCAAGTGTGTTAAATATTGTGTTGTAACCGATCTATTTTGCCTGGTAAGTATGCCCATGGATTGGTGTTGCATGATTGGTTGGTTAGTTATGATTATCTGTTGCGTATAAAGTGTTCTTGATAGCGACTTAGTAATGTTCATGTTAGCGAGTTAGTGTACAAACTCTTCGTGGCGAGTTGTTGCTTTTAAGTGCGCTCAAGTTAGCGACTTAGTAAATGTAGCGACTTAGTGAACTGATTATTAGCGACTTTTGTAGCGACTTAGTAGTATTGCTGATTGGTGGCGACTTGTCTTTACAAGTTAGCGAGTTAGTAAAGTTAGCGACTTAGTAAAACTGATTTGTAGCGACTTAGCAGTATTGCTGTTGGTGGCGACTTGTCTTTACAAGTTAGCGAGTTAGTAAAGTTAGCGACTTAGCAGTATTGTTGTTTGTTTTGTACAAACATACTTTTTGTGACCTGCTATAACATTTCTGTTTGAGAAAATTGTACTTGGATTATCTTGTATCAACATATTATCACAACTTGTTTCATAAAAACTGTTATATCATTTCCACACTTGTATCTTGTCTCATGATGTTATTTCCTAGCAAATATGCTTTGTAAATATTTTAATTACAAAACAACTCGTCTCGTGAAATCTATATCAAATGGGTCCTTATTCTTATTCTCTCGCTTATGCCACTCAATCAATCACTATTTGCTTATGAGAACCCCTTCTGAGCTTCTAAGTGTGCATGTTTATGACTTGAGGGTGCATCCAATACTGTCTAACTAACCAATTATAATCTAACGTGTTCCCAATCATTGTTGTTGATTGTATTTATCTTCAGATCTTCAATGGCACTCACAACCTCAGTTGAGAACATTGCATCTCCCGCTCCACCCAAAGTCCTTTCAGATGACGAAATCCTTCCTAAAAGTCAATGGGCAGAGATTGGAAAAAGTAACTGTTATATGGACCTTCAAAAGCTGCAACAAAATCCTATCCTCAAAGTATCTGTTGATATCCTTAAGAACACTAACTTCTTCGGTGCCATTACCAAGCAATGCACAATTCCCACCATTTACATACAACAATTCTGGAACACAATTCAATGGGACAAAATAATCGCTAAATACTCCTGCAAACTGGATGATAGGGAATTTGTGATAGACTCTGATATTCTTAGCAAGGCTCTAGGAATCACTCCTTGTAACCCCAACATACGATCTGAAACTCCACCTGGTGCTGACGATCTAATTGTCTTTCTGATTGGTTTGGGATATCAGACCAGCATATTAAGGGCTTCCGACATCATCACTGGACACATGTATCAACCCTGGAGAGCAATGACAACAGTTCTCAACTTGTGCTTATGTAAAACCCAAAAATCTAAAACGCGTAAAAAGACTATTTTGCCCTTAAAAAAATTAATAATTATAAAATACGTAAAATACGTCAAGGCTCACTAAATATAATTTTAACCTAGCTTGTAAATGATTACCAAACCAAATATACGAGATCGAGATACACCTTCCGTCTAAAAAAATTTCATCACACGTCTTCTTTAGCTTTACATGGGCCGAAATTCATAAACCAAATTATAAGAGCATTATAACTTAATAAAGCCCAACTAAGTTTGGCCCATGTTTTTTTTCTCCTCTTGTTCAGCAAAACCGAATCCCATGTAACCCTTCCCATTCTTTTATTGTTACCATACATTTCATAAAATTCTTTCACCATAAAACCATAATAGTAAAAGTGACGGAAAGATCTTGGTTCCCTCTCCTGTTTTCGATCTCAAAAGCAAACCAGGAAGATTCGCGAGGTGTTTTAAGGGCTGTGGTCGTGAGTTCCTGAATCGAAGGGGCTGTTTGATCGTGAGTTACAAGGTTCAAAGAGTGGTTGTTGGTGTTGGCCTGGACGTGGGTTCGATTCGTTTGGTTCCGTTGATTCTTCCTCTCATATGCCTAGGGTAAATATAACTCATCTCATCCCATCTCGCATTCCTTTTTGTTTCTCTTTTGATTTCTGTCGTGAGGTACTATTCGAATTCATGCATGTTATACACGAATAAAACTTACATAAAATTCTCTGCTATCTATGTCGCATAAAAGATAAATGGCTACATGAAGGTCACGTTAGAAACATCACATGAATGATACGTAAATCATGTCGCATGAACCGGTATACCATGAGTCTTGTGTTAACCCTCGTTAAAAATGAATATGTATAACACTTTCTTACGCCTCATAAAATCTTGGATATGTGTTTCGTATGGGTGATTGCATGCATGGTCTGGTCAAATTGTGAAAGTAGGGGATTTTATACCTCCTTAGTAAACTGTTATGGATTTTGGTACATGTATGTAAGGTCTCGTAGAGGTAACTTCGAGGGCCATCGCGGAATTTATGTATGTGTCGTTTAGTGTTTTGAAAGTACATCGGGGAAGTCAAGCCGGGGGTTAATCATAATATATTTTTACTTGATCGTAAATATTAGTCATATGGACCGCGAGTGAACTTGAATATTGATCGAGCATGTACATGAAAATACAATAGGAAGCATCAATCTGTATATGAAAATGAAATATGAACATGCACTTGGGTTATATTTTATATATTTAAGTTACTTACATTTCGAACCTTAATCTTTGGTAAATGTCACATGCAAACCCTTAACTTTATAAATTGACATATAAAGCCTTAAAATATGATATTTATCATATTAAACATTTAATTTTGCCATTATCATTTGTAACCCTTAAGTTTGGCTAATTAATGATTATTACCCTAAAGTATATTAATTCGGTCCATTACTAAAAATGAGAATACGATTAAGAACTCTAAAAATATTAATACGATTCATATAAGTAACAAATCCGTTATGACTTAACTGAGCTAATAAGTAATATACGAAATGTGTTCCGTGTAGATTCGTTGAAGAAAACGTGGCGTTGTTTCCTTGTGTTCATTCATTCATTTGCTTTCCTTTCATTGGCGTTAAGGTACATATATTCTATCCCTTTTCAGTAGGGGTTTCTCATGACTTTCTGATTCCTTTGACTTTGTTTCGCTTATGATATTCCATTGCTATGATTCCCTTTACTGTGATCCTTTGGTATGATTCTGTTCGCTATGATATATGTTTGTTATGATTATGAACCATCTGATTATGAACCTTCTGATTATGAACCGTCTGATTATGAGCCATTGATATGAACCTCTGATTATGAACTTATGTTATGGAACTCTGATATGAACCTTTGACTTCTGAACCTTTAATATGAACCCTTTTGATATGATTATGCTTTGACCCTTCAGTTTGATACCCTAGCCAAATATGTTTCCCTAGCCATGAAGGTAACATGGCCGTGTCATTGATGCACCAATGGCATGACTCTAGTGTGGTTGAGTGATGTTCCACACCGTCCCTTTCTGTTATCTGATTATGAGCTCGATATATATTGTATGGTCACTATCTGTCTGCAGGGGCGTATGGATGCATCCTAGATTTGTTCTGTATCTGATATGTTATGCTATGATATGATTTGTCTGGTGAATGATGTTGTGTGCAATACGCGTCTTCACAGTCTCGGAGCTAGCTACTCCATTGGTTACTGAGGTCTCCCCTCCTATTATATATGGTATTCCGAGGTCACCCCTCCGAATACGATGGCTACTTATGATATGATATGATATGTTTCCGGGCTCGTGGTAGATTTCTGACAACCCTTACACTTTTGATATACCTATATTGTACCGTCTGTTTACCCCAACGCACCATATTCTGTATTGACTGCCCGTTACTCTATACCCTTATGTGACTCATCCTATTACCATTCCATTCACGTACTGGGTTATTACATGATTACTGAATTTGTTTATGCTTTTACATATTTATGTGACTACCGGTTACCATGCTACGATATGATTAATATGTTTATATGTGATTCACATGTTGTCATCTGATTATATGTTATCTTACCGTTATGTGACCTCTTTGATCTGTGTGGTGACTATGCTAGTGTGTAATCGGTTGTCTTGTATGTTTATGATGTATACTTCGCTCAGTTAATCTCGTGAACTTTGACTATCCGTTAGTATCCCTCTCTGCCTATGGTTGACCTGCCATGTTTAAACTTTTGCTTATACTATTGTTGATTGGGGAAATGGTTCAACTTATGACGTCTGGCTTGTTAACTTGTTTAATTGCCATGCTATGTCCCAAGTTCATTTAATTATAGTGTTCATACTGTATTCCTACTTGTTACATGTGACTGCCATGTTTTGACTGCTGTTATGATACTGGTTATGTTTTCAACTAAGGGTTGCTATCCTGTTTGATTGCCATGCTTACTTACTAATCAACTGCTTCCGCTTGCCTTTAGATTTTTGTAGGTGCTTGTATTTATGTCATTGATGCTTTGTTTTGCTTCGTTCTCCTTGTTATCTATGCTTTGGATATCTGTATAATTGTGTTCTGCAGGATCCTCATTGACTCATTGTCCTCATTCGCTGCGAATTTGTTATCAGTTTCATTATTCCATTTCGCATTTCTGATTTTATTTAGCTTTCGTTTTGTTATATCTGTTCACTGGGCTTTTTAAGCTCAGCCGCATTTCTTTTCCTGCGGCAGGTTTTAGGTTGAAAGGTGGGCTTCGATGGGCTGAGAGTTTGATTATCTGAGTGGACCAACCATAGTTACCTTATTATTTTGGACTTATATTGAAGATCTTTTGTTTTGAGATTTCATTTCGTTTTGGATATTGTATTTTCCTTGTTAGTCAATTGTTTATATGATTCGATACTTCATTTTAAGGTTTTCGGTTTTAAAGATTTTATTTGTATGTTCTGATATGACACCAGAATGTGACACTTCTACCCTTGTCGGGTTGGGGTGTTACAATTATGGTATCAGAGAAAAGGTTTCGTCTTGTTGACCTTAGGATTGACCTGTGAGGACTTGGGTAGACACTAGGCTTCCGTCTGTTCTGATCTTCTCCGATTCCTTTTGATTGTCGTTCAAATTTGACTTCGATAATCTTTTGTCTTCACTAATTTGGCCTTCCTCTTTTCGCATCGAATTTTGTTATTTTGTCTTCGCACATCCATTTGTCGATCGTTAGATGGAGACTACCCGTGGAGCCGAAGATGATGGTGCCGACCCTGCATGGCTGCAACAGTCCTTGAGCTGGAGAGGTTCGTGAAGCAGAAGCCGCACCCAACTGCCATGCTGCTGGAGACATCAGGATGCTGCTGGAGGGAGCTGGATGGATCAACCAAAGGCGCAAAGACGGAGACAAGATTTGACTGGTGGCTGAGAAGGTTCATCTACTTCGCATGATTGGGCGCGACCTATGTTACTCCGATTTGTTTGTCACGCGTTTTGAGGCGGTTTGATATTTTGCTAAGTGATTTTGATCGATATTGCTTTCTTTGATTTGTTCAGAACTCGGTTTGAATCGTGAAGTTTTTCCGTTTAGCATTTTGGTGATATCTCAGTTTTGTTTTGGATTGTCAGTAATGAGTCATGAGGAACCGTTTTGAGCAAGTTAGTGGCCTTCTTTCTTTGTGGTATGGTAAGTTGGTTTGATGTATTATATGTTGCATGTATGTGTATCTGGTTTGTTTGGTATGTTACTTGCTACCTGTATGGGTATCTGTTTTGTTGTGATATTAGTTATGTGGTTTGTCATGGCCTGAGGCAAAGTATGATGACAATAAAGACTTGTTATGTGATGCAAGTATTATGACGCCTGATCAACGTGATAATACCGAGATCATATTATTTGAACCTATTGAAGTCATACGACGTCTTGGGAAATGCCTGGGGTTGGTACATGAATGGACTAGGGCTTATATCCGTTATTTGTCGATCCTCATGTTCGTTTGAAAATTTGTATCTTTTTGTGAGATTCTCACCGACATCTGTTATGTATAAGATTTGTACGTTTTGGAGCCGAAATCGATATGATCTGTGTGAGACTATGGACTGCTGCGTCTGCCCTAAACTGGTACGTCTCTGGGTACCTCTGCGACTTCAATTTTCGAGGACGAAAATTTTCTTTTAGAAGGGAAGAGTTGTAAAACCCGAAAATCTAAAACGCGTAAGAAGACTATTTTGCCCTTAAAAAAATTAATAATTATAAAATACGTAAAATACGTCAAGGCTCAATAAATGTAATTTTAACCTAGATTGTAAATGATTACCAAACCAAATATACGAGATCGAGATACACCTTCCGTCTAAAAAAATTTCATCACACGTCTTCTTTAGCTTTGCATGGGCCGAAATTCATAAACCAAATTATAAGAGCATTATAACTTAATAAAGCCCAACTAAGTTTGGCCCATGTTTTTTTTCTCCTCTTGTTCAGAAAAACTGAATCCCATGTAACCCTTCCCATTCTTTTATTGTTACCATACGTTTCATAAAATTCTTTCACCATAAAACCCTAATAGTAAAAGTGACGGCAAGATCTTGGTTCCCTCTCCTGTTTTCGATCTCAAAAGCAAACCAGGAAGATTCGCGAGGTGTTTTAAGGGCTGTGGTCGTGAGTTCCTGAATCGAAGGGGCTGTTTGATCGTGAGTTACAAGGTTCAAAGAGTGGCTGTTGGTGTTGGCCTGGACGTGGGTTCGATTCGTTTGGTTCCGTTGATTCTTCCTCTCATACGCCTAGGGTAAATATAACTCATCTCATCCCATCTCGCATTCCTTTTTGTTTCTCTTTTGATTTCTGTCGTGAGGTACTATTCGAATTCATGCATGTTATACACGAATAAAACTTACATAAAATTCTCTGCTATCTATGTCGCATAAAAGATAAATGGCTACATGAAGGTCACGTTAGAAACATCACATGAATGATACGTAAATCATGTCGAATGAACCGGTATACCATGAGTCTTGTGTTAACCCTCGTTAAAAATGAATATGTATAACACTTTCTTACGCCTCATAAAATCTTGGATATGTGTTTCGTATGGGTGATTGCATGCATGGTCTGGTCAAATTGTGAAAGCAGGGGATTTTATACCTCCTTAGTAAACTGTTATGGATTTTGGTACATGTATGTAAGGTCTCGTAGAGGTAACTTTGAGGGCCATCGCAGAATTTATGTATGTGTCGTTTAGTGTTTTGAAAGTACATCGGGGAAGTCAAGCCGGGGGTTAATCATAATATATTTTTACTTGATCGTAAATGTTAGTCATATGGACCGCGAGTGAGCTTGAATATTGATAAGGTTTTAAAAGGTACCATTTTGAGGGGTCGTTTAAGTCCTTATTTGATCACTTTTGTATCCGTTATTGCTTAATATCGTTCCTTTTCACTTTTTAGGTCTCGTGAAGGGAAAATGCTGGCATGACACTTATTTGGACAGAAAGGCGTGAATATATAAAGAAAATGGCCAAAGTCGAAATCGAGACACTCACAGTTGCTGAATGTAGAAGGCGACGGCGTCAGGTGTTAATTGCGACGCCGTCGGAGAATTATTGTGACGGGACAGAACTCAAAACTCGTATTTTCAAGAGACGGCGTCTAGTGGTGAAAGAGTAGGCCGTCGCTACTCAGACGGCCTAGATGCAATCCAGACGACGTCAGAAGCTGAAGAGGACGGCGTCACAGACATAAGGTGACGCCGTCGCAAGGTTAACGTGGCCAAGACGAAACCCTAATGGCGGCGACACGACGGCGTCACTAAACATAAGGTGACGCCGTCGCAATTGTAATCTTATATATAGAATCCGAATTTTTCAGTCTTTGTGTGGAGAGTGTTTGGAGTAAAAACCTAAAACCGAACCTAAGGTGTCTTGTATAGTATTTTAGGGTTTTTAACCCTATCTTACACCAAGATAAGTCTTTGCTTCATTAATTCAATTATGTCTTTGATTATTTGTGTGTATGCTTGCATGTTCTCCATGTCCGGCTAATTTATTTGTGTGTTTGCTTAGGAAGTATGAAACTTAATTATTTAATATTGATTGGTTTTTTCTTATCTTAGTTGATTTATGATCTAGTAATGCGATAGGTCATCCGTTGTGCACTTAATGCTTGATTCATCTTTGTGAACCTTAGAGTATAATTACCTGAGTGATTGTAGGCTAAAACATCCGAAGAGCGCCTTAGAGTAGGAGTCTATAATCTCTAGTGGGTTTGTAGACAAGACCCTTTGGTAAGTTCAAAGAGTTAGGGAGAAACGCATACCCTACAACTTTAGAAACACAACGTAACTAGGAATAAGACGTGACACTCAACCATCAATAGGAGATAATTAAGGAGTAATACAAACTAAGTAAACACATCTTTAAACTATCATACGAGGACACATTAATTAGACATAGACTCCCACAACCTTAGTTTAGATAATTAGATAATAGTAGAGTAATCGGTAGAAATACCAACCCCCCAAATCCAATACCCGAGATTCGTACCTTTCCATTTTCATAAAATATAAAAAGATAAAAAATAATCTTCCTCAACCTTAACCTTAGCGTAGTAACTCCCTACTAGCATTCCTATTCCCCTAGAGAACGATATCAATACCCGTGGCTTACCCTAATTACTACACTACAACGATTAGGTTCACTGCCTAGGGTGTTATAAAACTTGCTCGAAGAAAAGGAAGTTCCTTTGACCCCGAACGACGCGTGTAGCGTTATCAAGTTTTTGGCGCCGCTGCCGGGGAATAGAATAGCTAGTTAGTAGTCCACCTCGTTTAGGTTTATTTGCTTGATTCCTATCAAGTAAACTTTTTTCTCATTTTTTAGATTTCTCTTAGTCTATCCCCCTTCTTCGTGACCTTTGTTAGTAATTCCATCACTTTTCATCATGGAAGGTGATAACCCACTACCCTTCATCAACCCACTACCAAATGACCCACCAAGAGCCCGTACTCTTGGTGAATACTCGAGACCAAGCCACCTAGGCTATAGGAACACCATTGAGCTTCCCGACCAAGCCCAAACTACGGCCCTGCGATCCGACACCATCCGGTTGGTGCAAAACGGATGTGCATTCCATGGACTTCGTTCCGAAGATCCAAATCAGCATCTGAGGGATTTCCTCAAAATCGTCGATTCCATCGACCTTGATGCTACTACTCGGGAGACCACGCGCCTGCGTCTCTTCCAATTCTCTCTACGGGACCAAGCTAGTAATTGGCTTGAGCGACTTCCCGCCGGCTCCATCTCAAGTTGGGATGATCTTACTTCTCGCTTCCTTGCTCAATTTTTCCCACCGGGGAGAACCACTAAGCTTAGGAATGACATCTTGATGTTCCAACAACGTCAAGGTGAATCTCTCTACGAAGCATGGACCCGATTCAAGGACTTACTTCATAAAGTCCCTCATCACGGCATTGATCTTTGGCTCCAAGTCCAAATCTTTTATGATCATGTCAACTTTCCCACTAAGCGATCCATTGACCAAGCGGCCGGTGGAAAACTTAGTGATTTCACCGCAGAAGAATCATGGGAAATAATAGAGGACCTTGCCCTCTATGACAACGAAAGTTGGGATGACCCCCGTGAGCTGCCCAAAACCGTCAAGGCAATCTCCTTGCCTCCTCCCGACCGTAGGATGATCGAACTTGAAGATCAAGTTAAATTCCTCATGAGTTCCTACGAAAATCCTAAATCTTCACACCATGTGAACAAAGCTTCTTCCTCGTGCAAGCCGTTTTGTGATCCTCATAACACGCACACTAGCACCCGATCCCCCGAACACGCTTCTGTTGACTACGCATCCTCGCGTATTAATGGAGCGGGAGGAAGATTCCCTACAACACCCGGACCTAGGAATTTCAATGAAACCCGTGAAGCATGGAAAAACAAGCCCGACTTTTATTGGGGACAAACCAAAGAATTCACTTCTAATGATTTCTCATGGCCCCCACCTAACGGTCCTTGATTGGGTCCGAACAGTCAAGTCAAACAGACTAGAAACTGCTCAGACACAAATACAATTAAGATCAGAGAATACAGGGGATTCCCGGGTCGTTAAGTCCCAAGGAGACTCAATGGTGTGCAAACACTGATTCAGACGATAGAATGATCACTAATGATAGCGATCAGAAAGGATTAGGATTGAACAATTATAACTAAGGAAATAAATAAAAGCGACTTAAATGCAAATTAAGAAAATTAAAAAGATAAAATCTATTAAATAAACGCTATCACTATTTTTAAAGATCGATGAACGTTTATTTTATAAAACCTAAAACTTACGTTTAAATTAAAAATAACGTAAACGTATAAAATAAAAAGTGAAACTTATTCAATATTAACCCTAAAAATATGAAAAATACATTTTTACAAACCTAATGATATGAGAAAATTTATAGAAAAATAAATTTAATTTTACAACTATTTATGTAATTATTATTAATTAAAAACTAATTTAAACTATTTAATAATACTCTAAAATAAAAGAAAATATGAAATAGGACTAGAAAAATAAACTTAAGACTTAGAAAAATCTAAAATATGATAAAACTAATTTTAAAACTGAAAATATATTTTTTAGACTTTTTATATATTTATTATTAATTTAAAACTATTTAAAACTAATTTAAATTATTAAAAATACCAAATAAAAGGAGAAAAATAGGGAAAAATACTTTTTAAGCTTTTTACATTTATCTAAACTTAAGAAAAATGAAAACTTATTTTTTAGAACCTTTTCTTAATTATTTGTATTTAAAGCTAATTAAAAACTAATTTAAATTAAGAAAAATAGCAAAACACCTTAGAAAAATCTGAAAATTTCAGGAAAAGTCTAAAATTATATTTAGAAGATAGGAAAAATATAAAAACAAGGGCTTATATGGGGGAAATAGAAACTGATGTGGGAAGTGCTTAAAAATAAGCACTTTGATAAGCTAAAACCACACAAAAAGGTACCAAACTGAAATTGAGGCTACAATAAGCTAACAATGACCAAAAGCAACAATAATAAACAAGCTATAACTTCTAATAAGCTAGAAATAACAAATAAGCACTTATCACTCCTATGTTGAAAAACAGAAAATGGGACAAACTAGAAGCTTGTTGCAGCCCTAGTAAACAAGTTCCAAAGTTAAAAACAAGACTTGGATCCTCAAGATGACCAAGTTGGCTTTCCAAAGAACCAAAGAACAAAGGATTTGGACAAGTAATAAGCTCAGTTCAAGCTTATGAAGTTAGAACCAAAACTGTGCACAGGGCAGCTTCAAGAACAGGTACCCCACAAAAAGCACTTGAATAAGCACTTAAACAGCTGAGAAACCAAGAACTAGCATTTTTATATTTTTCTTTACCAACTAGACTACAATACCTCCAAAGCTTATAATCTGAAACCTACTAATGAACCCACAGCGAAATTCCCAATTTTATTCAAAAACGACCCATGTGAACTTTTGACTTTTTGATAAAAACTAAAAGTTTAACCAAAATGAGATTTAAACTGATATTAAACACTGATTATGATATTATAAAGTGAAATAAGACTAACTTGAGTACTTTTAACAACTTTCTATCACAAAATCATGATTCTTGATCTTAAAAATTCCAACAGTTAACAATAGAAATGGATTAAAGAGATTTTTGACTTTTGAGCTATCAAGGACTTGTTTTCTTGATTGAAATGAGATATAAGACCCTTGTGTGACACAGAGCAAGCACAAATAACACTCAAACAAGACCTGATATTATGTAAGCAAGCAAATCCAAACAGACCTATATATATAACAGTTTTGAAGATTTTCAAAGCTAAACACCAATTTAAACCATAAAACTGATTATAGATCTTGTATAATCCTATATTAGAACTAATTAAATCTAAAACAACAACAAAAACATCCTTAAACTCAGAAATGATCTTGAAGCAATTTTTACTGTTAAAATGAAATTTTATAAACTACAACTTAAAAAGAGCAAGTAACTAGTTTAATGGCTTGATTATACTAAACTACAACTAATGAATATAAAATCACAGAGATTTAAACTTTTTGAACACTCAAACAGTGAAGTGACAAAATGGATCAAAAGGCCTTACAAATGGTTTCCAAGCTCAACTGAGAACTGAGGTGTACAAACTCAACCTATAGCTTACCAATAAGCTCTAAACCAACAATCAATCAAAATTACCATCCTGCTTCAGCATTCATCATCATTCCCATTGATTTTTAATTTTCAAGCTATTTTTTAAGTATTTTTGTGAATTTTTGAGTTTTGAATATAAACTGAGTTTAAAGGTTCCTAAAGCTTATAAAAGCTTTATAAGAGCTTATATGAGCTCTTTTCAAGCCTTAGAAATTACTTAAAAACACATTTGAGCTGATTGAGATTTTTTAACGAAATGATACATAAACTGAATTTCTAAATACAAACTGAAATTGATATTGAGAATGAGTTCAAAACACACTGAAATTCAATTACAAAACATTTGAAATCTTAAATTTGCACTGGAAAACTACAAAGACTTAAAACTACATTCAAAAGATAAAATTACACTACTCCTAAATTAACTACCCCTCCAAGCTTCTCTTTCCTCCTTTTTATACATCCACTGAGCTCCACGTGGCCTTATGAGAAAATCCCACTTGATTCCAGGGCAAATGGGTCACTTTTGTGGATTTTGGCCAAATTGTCAATATTGGCGGGAAATGTGGATTTTGGCAGTGGAGGTTGAGTAAAGGGTTTAAGGATGCAATTAATGGTTTTTGGAGATGTGATGAGGTGGGGGGACAAGGGGGGTGATGTGTTGAAGTGGAGGTGAGGTTGTGAGGAGTGATTGCAGAGAGCAGTTGAGGGTGAAGACAAGTTGGAGGGAAAACGGGCAAGTGGGGATTTGACTGGGGTGGGTTTATCTTGTTGACCGGGTTGGATTTATTAATAAACCGGGTCAAGGGGTTGGGCTAGGACTGGGCTAAGGATTGGATTTGGATTTGGATATATTAATAGGGCCGTTTGGTTTGTTTGAAATAATAACACAAGGGACCAAACATGTAAATCTTTGAAAGATGAGGGACCCAATCTGTAAATATTGAAGAGTGATCCAAGGGTTTGTTTTGCCAACATTTAATAGTCCAAGGTTTAGTTTTTGACATTTTTGAAATTCCCAAGGACTAATTTTGACCAATTTGGATTTTTAGGGGCTAAAATGTAATTTTCTCAAAACTTTTAGATTTTCCACCAAAGGACTAAATATGACAATTTATGATTTTAAAAAGACCTTTGGTGACTTTTCTTTTGAAATTTTGGCTCAGGGACTATGTTTGACAATTTTATAAACTTGGGGGACTAAAACTGCAATTTTTGCAAATTTGATATGTTTTTCATCTGATTTTGATATTTTTGCATTTAAAACACATAAAACACTGATTTGTGATATTTTGATCATTTTGATGTGTTTCTGAGTGTTTTCAGATGATTTTGCAGTTTATATAGTACAAAAATGATGAGTATTTAGACACTCATCAATCCCCCACACTGAGATATTGCTAGTCCCTAGCAATGATTTGAGAAAACATAATGGATTTTAATCTCTTTACCAAAAGCCATTACTTCTGGAGTAGCCAAATGTTTCAGTTCAAGTAAGAACCATGGTACACCGATAACCATGTGATTTTGAGCAAACCACCAGCTTTCAACGGATTTGACTTTGTCTTTACCAGAAGCCGTACCCTTCTGGACTAGCCAACTCTTAGATAAATTATAAATATTATCTTTGGTGAGCTGATTACCAATTATGGTTTTTCCACTGCCTTTACCACAAGCCATAATCTTGCGGGCTAGCCAACTCTTCACTTTTTAGGATATGGTGAGTCGAATACCATACAATTTTGGGCAAATTGCAAGCCATATAAACGGATTTGATATATCTTTACCAAGAGCCGTTTGCTCCTGGATTAGCCAATCCTTTAGTTTATCAAACATGGCGGACTGATAACCAATTGAGAAAGTGTAAAACACTTACTCCAAAAAAAAAATTTTTGGCCAAAAACGGGGGAATTGGGTAGATAATATATGAAATTCGCGAGAATTCCCCCCCACACTTAGAAATGAATATCGCCCTCGATATTCAAAGTACCGGCGGTTATGCCGAAACAAAGAACGTAAAAGGGAAATACTACGGCCATTATTTAGAAAGTTTTTTTTTTTTTTTTTTTTTTTTTTTTTTTTTTTTTTTTTTTTTTTTTAACATGTGGGCATCACCCCCACACTTAGATGGAAGAAAGGGGGTAAGAAGACAGAAATATGGGTGAAAACCCATATAGTGTGTGCTACTGTTTTTGGTTTCCGAGTCGCTAGCTTGACTCGACCCCGCATTCATTGGTTCATGGGGAAGCAAAGTGGAAGAAACAATCTCCATCGGACTTTCATTCAAGATGTTTGGACAAACATTTGAAGCACGTGAAAGTTCCACACCGATGAGATATCAAGAGACAGACACAGACCCGGCTCACAGATGGTAAATGAAAATGCCGGGGTCAAAGATAGTGTCCTCACTCCCGAAGGAGTGAAGAAGAGAGGAAGTCACCAAGTAGGTGAAGAAAAGAAAGAAAATCATGATAACAATCATGATTAGATCTTCTTCCTCGGGATTAAGTGCAGTTGCACTTATTTGGATTTTATTGGTAGAGCTCTTTGGGTTGGAAGGCATCTCGGTGGGGAGGGTGGGAAGATTTGTCATAACTATGCAAATTGAGATTCTCTCCCCCCGATCATGATTTTTGCCATCCAAACAATCATACTCCAGCGGAGATATGATATGAGAGAGTTCACCGGAGAACTCCTCATGAAGAGAATTAATCACATAATGTGAATTTGTGAACTCTTGTTCCATTGTGGGCTCATCACTATCCTCAGTCTGAGTATCAAAGAGTGGATTCTCAGAAATTGAAGTGAATTCAGAGTTGAATTCAAATAGAGGATTGGTGAAAGTAGCCTTGAATGTTTCGGGAACAAAGTGATCAACATTCTCAGTTGGACTGTTGGGATAAGAAGTGAGTGAACGATCATTATCAATGAGACTTTCAGTCTCTCCCAGATCGGCTTCGAAATCAAAGAGTGGGTTGATGTGAGTGAGTTCACCGGAGAACTCCTCAAGAAGGGGATCAGCATCAGATTGTGGAAGTGATGCCTCAACGTACTCGATGTTTCCATAGGAAGCACAATCGTCACTAAGATCAGAGAAAGTTTCAAAATGATCTTGAGAACACTCAAGAGGGAAAGGGATATCACACAGATGATCAGAAATTCCCTGTGACTCTCTCGGGATTGGGATAAGGTCCTCAACACTAGACGATTCCATTTCTGGAATAGTGCTAAGAAGCTCATCCCCCATGTTTAGAGAGTGAGTGGGAATATCAGGTGTGATAACAACAGACTGAGGGAGATTAGATGGACTAGCATACATATGTTTTATACTTTCCATTTGTTCTTCTGCTAGTAATTCCATCATAGTCTTTTCTCCCTGATTCTTCATGGAAGGAGTTTCAACCGATGAACTTGATGAACCGTTATAAAATTGTAAGATATCAAGGATATCTTCATCATCATCGTCATCAGGAATGAAACGGAATCGAGAGCTAGATTTGGCCGCTTTTTCTATTGCAATTGATTCCCTAACAGATTTTTCAAACGCAATCTGGGAATCTAATTTAGCAGCCCGCTCTTCGGCTAACAAAACTTC
This sequence comes from Chrysanthemum seticuspe, assembly GCA_019973895.1. Classification (NCBI taxonomy): domain Eukaryota; kingdom Viridiplantae; phylum Streptophyta; class Magnoliopsida; order Asterales; family Asteraceae; genus Chrysanthemum; species Chrysanthemum seticuspe. Next base: position 70,883,829 of record BPTQ01000004.1, on the reverse strand, counting down.
CATTGATTTTTCATTTGGATTATTTTGGGAGGACATAGCCGACTCCTCCTTAAGTTCTTTTAATAACTCCAGAGTCTTCAGTAGAAGATCTGTCGTAGTTTCCTGAGGAGTCGCTTGAATCATTTGGTATTGTGGAGGTTGGTCTTGATACGAAGAGTCGTAATCGTAACAAGGAAATGGATTCCTTGTTTGACAATCCGAGCTAGAGTGAGGACCTCCACAATACTCACAACAGTAGAACTGATGTGGCTGTGAGTGGTATGTGTTGTAGTCATAATTGTTATCAGGAACCTGCTCATAGACAAGCGTGTTTCCTGATTGACAATCAGAACTGGAATGTGAACCACCACAGTACTCACAACAGTACAACTGATGTGTCTCACAGTGTGGTAGCTGATGGAATGAATCAGTTGTGTTATGGTAGGAATAGGGATCCTGGTTATAGACAGACCCGTTTCCTGATTCCACCATGCAACAACTGGGGCAATTGCCACCATTATAAGGACCACCACACCATTGACAATCAAGAGGGTGAGGATAAGACATAGAAAGAATCAAAGGTTAACAGAGGGTAAGAAATGAAGAATCAAAAAGGTAAGAGGGTAAAGAGGAATATTTTTGGTATTTTTGAAAAACATGACGATAAAAACAAAGAATGAAAATATTTTTGGCGTTTTTAACACTTTAGGAAAAGTGTTAATGAACTTTTGGATTTTTTTTGAAAACTTTACAAAAAATCTTTTTACAAAAGGTGGGTTATGTGCAAGAATGGGTCTGAAAAAGGCTAAACACACGCTAAAGCCTCCCCGGCAGCGGCGCCAAAATTTTGATTGGGTCCGAACAGTCAAGTCAAACAGACTAGAAACTGCTCAGACACAAATACAATTAAGATCAGAGAATACAGGGGATTCCCGGGTCGTTAAGTCCCAAGGAGACTCAATGGTGTGCAAACACTGATTCAGACGATAGAATGATCACTAATGATAGCGATCAGAAAGGATTAGGATTGAACAATTATAACTAAGGAAATAAATAAAAGCGACTTAAATGCAAATTAAGAAAATTAAAAAGATAAAATCTATTAAATAAACGCTATCACTATTTTTAAAGATCGATGAACGTTTATTTTATAAAACCTAAAACTTACGTTTAAATTAAAAATAACGTAAACGTATAAAATAAAAAGTGAAACTTATTCAATATTAACCCTAAAAATATGAAAAATACATTTTTACAAACCTAATGATATGAGAAAATTTATAGAAAAATAAATTTAATTTTACAACTATTTATGTAATTATTATTAATTAAAAACTAATTTAAACTATTTAATAATACTCTAAAATAAAAGAAAATATGAAATAGGACTAGAAAAATAAACTTAAGACTTAGAAAAATCTAAAATATGATAAAACTAATTTTAAAACTGAAAATATATTTTTTAGACTTTTTATATATTTATTATTAATTTAAAACTATTTAAAACTAATTTAAATTATTAAAAATACCAAATAAAAGGAGAAAAATAGGGAAAAATACTTTTTAAGCTTTTTACATTTATCTAAACTTAAGAAAAATGAAAACTTATTTTTTAGAACCTTTTCTTAATTATTTGTATTTAAAGCTAATTAAAAAAGATTAAAAACTAATTTAAATTAAGAAAAATAGCAAAACACCTTAGAAAAATCTGAAAATTTCAGGAAAAGTCTAAAATTATATTTAGAAGATAGGAAAAATATAAAAACAAGGGCTTATATGGGGGAAATAGAAACTGATGTGGGAAGTGCTTAAAAATAAGCACTTTGATAAGCTAAAACCACACAAAAAGGTACCAAACTGAAATTGAGGCTACAATAAGCTAACAATGACCAAAAGCAACAATAATAAACAAGCTATAACTTCTAATAAGCTAGAAATAACAAATAAGCACTTATCACTCCTATGTTGAAAAACAGAAAATGGGACAAACTAGAAGCTTGTTGCAGCCCTAGTAAACAAGTTCCAAAGTTAAAAACAAGACTTGGATCCTCAAGATGACCAAGTTGGCTTTCCAAAGAACCAAAGAACAAAGGATTTGGACAAGTAATAAGCTCAGTGCAAGCTTATGAAGTTAGAACCAAAACTGTGCACAGGGCAGCTTCAAGAACAGGTACCCCACAAAAAGCACTTGAATAAGCACTTAAACAGCTGAGAAACCAAGAACTAGCATTTTTATATTTTTCTTTACCAACTAGACTACAATACCTCCAAAGCTTATAATCTGAAACCTACTAATGAACCCACAGCGAAATTCCCAATTTTATTCAAAAACGACCCATGTGAACTTTTGACTTTTTGATAAAAACTAAAAGTTTGACCAAAATGAGATTTAAACTGATATTAAACACTGATTATGATATTATAAAGTGAAATAAGACTAACTTGAGTACTTTTAACAACTTTCTATCACAAAATCATGATTCTTGATCTTAAAAATTCCAACAGTTAACAATAGAAATGGATTAAAGAGATTTTTGACTTTTGAGCTATCAAGGACTTGTTTTCTTGATTGAAATGAGATATAAGACCCTTGTGTGACACAGAGCAAGCACAAATAACACTCAAACAAGACCTGATATTATGTAAGCAAGCAAATCCAAACAGACCTATATATATAACAGTTTTGAAGATTTTCAAAGCTAAACACCAATTTAAACCATAAAACTGATTATAGATCTTGTATAATCCTATATTAGAACTAATTAAATCTAAAACAACAACAAAAACATCCTTAAACTCAGAAATGATCTTGAAGCAATTTTTACTGTTAAAATGAAATTTTATAAACTACAACTTAAAAGAGCAAGTAACTAGTTTAATGGCTTGATTATACTAAACTACAACTAATGAATATAAAATCACAGAGATTTAAACTTTTTGAACACTCAAACAGTGAAGTGACAAAATGGATCAAAAGGCCTTACAAATGGTTTCCAAGCTCAACTGAGAACTGAGGTGTACAAACTCAACCTATAGCTTACCAATAAGCTCTAAACCAACAATCAATCCAAATTACCATCCTGCTTCAGCATTCATCATCATTCCCATTGATTTTTAATTTTCAAGCTATTTTTTAAGTATTTTTGTGAATTTTTGAGTTTTGAATATAAACTGAGTTTAAAGGTTCCTAAAGCTTATAAAAGCTTTATAAGAGCTTATATGAGCTCTTTTCAAGCCTTAGAAATTACTTAAAAACACATTTGAGCTGATTGAGATTTTTTAACGAAATGATACATAAACTGAATTTCTAAATACAAACTGAAATTGATATTGAGAATGAGTTCAAAACACACTGAAATTCAATTACAAAACATTTGAAATCTTAAATTTGCACTGGAAAACTACAAAGACTTAAAACTACATTCAAAAGATAAAATTACACTACTCCTAAATTAACTACCCCTCCAAGCTTCTCTTTCCTCCTTTTTATACATCCACTGAGCTCCACGTGGCCTTATGAGAAAATCCCACTTGATTCCAGGGCAAATGGGTCACTTTTGTGGATTTTGGCCAAATTGTCAATATTGGCGGGAAATGTGGATTTTGGCAGTGGAGGTTGAGTAAAGGGTTTAAGGATGCAATTAATGGTTTTTGGAGATGTGATGAGGTGGAGGGACAAGGGGGGTGATGTGTTGAAGTGGAGGTGAGGTTGTGAGGAGTGATTGCAGAGAGCAGTTGAGGGTGAAGACAAGTTGGAGGGAAAACGGGCAAGTGGGGATTTGACTGGGGTGGGTTTATCTTGTTGACCGGGTTGGATTTATTAATAAACCGGGTCAAGGGGTTGGGCTAGGACTGGGCTAAGGATTGGATTTGGATTTGGATATATTAATAGGGCCGTTTGGTTTGTTTGAAATAATAACACAAGGGACCAAACATGTAAATCTTTGAAAGATGAGGGACCCAATCTGTAAATATTGAAGAGTGATCCAAGGGTTTGTTTTGCCAACATTTAATAGTCCAAGGTTTAGTTTTTGACATTTTTGAAATTCCCAAGGACTAATTTTGACCAATTTGGATTTTTAGGGGCTAAAATGTAATTTTCTCAAAACTTTTAGATTTTCCACCAAAGGACTAAATATGACAATTTATGATTTTAAAAAGACCTTTGGTGACTTTTCTTTTGAAATTTTGGCTCAGGGACTATGTTTGACAATTTTATAAACTTGGGGGACTAAAACTGCAATTTTTGCAAATTTGATATGTTTTTCATCTGATTTTGATATTTTTGCATTTAAAACACATAAAACACTGATTTGTGATATTTTGATCATTTTGATGTGTTTCTGAGTGTTTTCAGATGATTTTGCAGTTTATATAGTACAAAAATGATGAGTATTTAGACACTCATCAGTCCCCCACACTGAGATATTGCTAGTCCCTAGCAATGATTTGAGAAACATAATGGATTTTAATCTCTTTACCAAAAGCCATTACTTCTGGAGTAGCCAAATGTTTCAGTTCAAGTAAGAACCATGGTACACCGATAACCATGTGATTTTGAGCAAACCACCAGCTTTCAACGGATTTGACTTTGTCTTTACCAGAAGCCGTACCCTTCTGGACTAGCCAACTCTTAGATAAATTATAAATATTATCTTTGGTGAGCTGATTACCAATTATGGTTTTTCCACTGCCTTTACCACAAGCCATAATCTTGCGGGCTAGCCAACTCTTCACTTTTTAGGATATGGTGAGTCGAATACCATACAATTTTGGGCAAATTGCAAGCCATATAAACGGATTTGATATATCTTTACCAAGAGCCGTTTGCTCCTGGATTAGCCAATCCTTTAGTTTATCAAACATGGCGGACTGATAACCAATTGAGAAAGTGTAAAACACTTACTCCAAAAAAAAAATTTTTGGCCAAAAACGGGGGAATTGGGTAGATAATATATGAAATTCGCGAGAATTCCCCCCCACACTTAGAAATGAATATCGCCCTCGATATTCAAAGTACCGGCGGTTATGCCGAAACAAAGAACGTAAAAGGGAAATACTACGGCCATTATTTAGAAAGTTTTTTTTTTTTTTTTTTTTTTTTTTTTTTTTTTTTTTTTTTTTTTTTTAACATGTGGGCATCACCCCCACACTTAGATGGAAGAAAGGGGGTAAGAAGACAGAAATATGGGTGAAAACCCATATAGTGTGTGCTACTGTTTTTGGTTTCCGAGTCGCTAGCTTGACTCGACCCCGCATTCATTGGTTCATGGGGAAGCAAAGTGGAAGAAACAATCTCCATCGGACTTTCATTCAAGATGTTTGGACAAACATTTGAAGCACGTGAAAGTTCCACACCGATGAGATATCAAGAGACAGACACAGACCCGGCTCACAGATGGTAAATGAAAATGCCGGGGTCAAAGATAGTGTCCTCACTCCCGAAGGAGTGAAGAAGAGAGGAAGTCACCAAGTAGGTGAAGAAAAGAAAGAAAATCATGATAACAATCATGATTAGATCTTCTTCCTCGGGATTAAGTGCAGTTGCACTTATTTGGATTTTATTGGTAGAGCTCTTTGGGTTGGAAGGCATCTCGGTGGGGAGGGTGGGAAGATTTGTCATAACTATGCAAATTGAGATTCTCTCCCCCCGATCATGATTTTTGCCATCCAAACAATCATACTCCAGCGGAGATATGATATGAGAGAGTTCACCGGAGAACTCCTCATGAAGAGAATTAATCACATAATGTGAATTTGTGAACTCTTGTTCCATTGTGGGCTCATCACTATCCTCAGTCTGAGTATCAAAGAGTGGATTCTCAGAAATTGAAGTGAATTCAGAGTTGAATTCAAATAGAGGATTGGTGAAAGTAGCCTTGAATGTTTCGGGAACAAAGTGATCAACATTCTCAGTTGGACTGTTGGGATAAGAAGTGAGTGAACGATCATTATCAATGAGACTTTCAGTCTCTCCCAGATCGGCTTCGAAATCAAAGAGTGGGTTGATGTGAGTGAGTTCACCGGAGAACTCCTCAAGAAGGGGATCAGCATCAGATTGTGGAAGTGATGCCTCAACGTACTCGATGTTTCCATAGGAAGCACAATCGTCACTAAGATCAGAGAAAGTTTCAAAATGATCTTGAGAACACTCAAGAGGGAAAGGGATATCACACAGATGATCAGAAATTCCCTGTGACTCTCTCGGGATTGGGATAAGGTCCTCAACACTAGACGATTCCATTTCTGGAATAGTGCTAAGAAGCTCATCCCCCATGTTTAGAGAGTGAGTGGGAATATCAGGTGTGATAACAACAGACTGAGGGAGATTAGATGGACTAGCATACATATGTTTTATACTTTCCATTTGTTCTTCTGCTAGTAATTCCATCATAGTCTTTTCTCCCTGATTCTTCATGGAAGGAGTTTCAACCGATGAACTTGATGAACCGTTATAAAATTGTAAGATATCAAGGATATCTTCATCATCATCGTCATCAGGAATGAAACGGAATCGAGAGCTAGATTTGGCCGCTTTTTCTATTGCAATTGATTCCCTAACAGATTTTTCAAACGCAATCTGGGAATCTAATTTAGCAGCCCGCTCTTCGGCTAACAAAACTTCCATTGATTTTTCATTTGGATTATTTTGGGAGGACATAGCCGACTCCTCCTTAAGTTCTTTTAATAACTCCAGAGTCTTCAGTAGAAGATCTGTCGTAGTTTCCTGAGGAGTCGCTTGAATCATTTGGTATTGTGGAGGTTGGTCTTGATACGAAGAGTCGTAATCGTAACAAGGAAATGGATTCCTTGTTTGACAATCCGAGCTAGAGTGAGGACCTCCACAATACTCACAACAGTAGAACTGATGTGGCTGTGAGTGGTATGTGTTGTAGTCATAATTGTTATCAGGAACCTGCTCATAGACAAGCGTGTTTCCTGATTGACAATCAGAACTGGAATGTGAACCACCACAGTACTCACAACAGTACAACTGATGTGTCTCACAGTGTGGTAGCTGATGGAATGAATCAGTTGTGTTATGGTAGGAATAGGGATCCTGGTTATAGACAGACCCGTTTCCTGATTCCACCATGCAACAACTGGGGCAATTGCCACCATTATAAGGACCACCACACCATTGACAATCAAGAGGGTGAGGATAAGACATAGAAAGAATCAAAGGTTAACAGAGGGTAAGAAATGAAGAATCAAAAAGGTAAGAGGGTAAAGAGGAATATTTTTGGTATTTTTGAAAAACATGACGATAAAAACAAAGAATGAAAATATTTTTGGCGTTTTTAACACTTTAGGAAAAGTGTTAATGAACTTTTGGATTTTTTTTGAAAACTTTACAAAAAATCTTTTACAAAAGGTGGGTTATGTGCAAGAATGGGTCTGAAAAAGGCTAAACACACGCTAAAGCCTCCCCGGCAGCGGCGCCAAAATTTTGATTGGGTCCGAACAGTCAAGTCAAACAGACTAGAAACTGCTCAGACACAAATACAATTAAGATCAGAGAATACAGGGGATTCCCGGGTCGTTAAGTCCCAAGGAGACTCAATGGTGTGCAAACACTGATTCAGACGATAGAATGATCACTAATGATAGCGATCAGAAAGGATTAGGATTGAACAATTATAACTAAGGAAATAAATAAAAGCGACTTAAATGCAAATTAAGAAAATTAAAAAGATAAAATCTATTAAATAAACGCTATCACTATTTTTAAAGATCGATGAACGTTTATTTTATAAAACCTAAAACTTACGTTTAAATTAAAAATAACGTAAACGTATAAAATAAAAAGTGAAACTTATTCAATATTAACCCTAAAAATATGAAAAATACATTTTTACAAACCTAATGATATGAGAAAATTTATAGAAAAATAAATTTAATTTTACAACTATTTATGTAATTATTATTAATTAAAAACTAATTTAAACTATTTAATAATACTCTAAAATAAAAGAAAATATGAAATAGGACTAGAAAAATAAACTTAAGACTTAGAAAAATCTAAAATATGATAAAACTAATTTTAAAACTGAAAATATATTTTTTAGACTTTTTATATATTTATTATTAATTTAAAACTATTTAAAACTAATTTAAATTATTAAAAATACCAAATAAAAGGAGAAAAATAGGGAAAAATACTTTTTAAGCTTTTTACATTTATCTAAACTTAAGAAAAATGAAAACTTATTTTTTAGAACCTTTTCTTAATTATTTGTATTTAAAGCTAATTAAAAAAGATTAAAAACTAATTTAAATTAAGAAAAATAGCAAAACACCTTAGAAAAATCTGAAAATTTCAGGAAAAGTCTAAAATTATATTTAGAAGATAGGAAAAATATAAAAACAAGGGCTTATATGGGGGAAATAGAAACTGATGTGGGAAGTGCTTAAAAATAAGCACTTTGATAAGCTAAAACCACACAAAAAGGTACCAAACTGAAATTGAGGCTACAATAAGCTAACAATGACCAAAAGCAACAATAATAAACAAGCTATAACTTCTAATAAGCTAGAAATAACAAATAAGCACTTATCACTCCTATGTTGAAAAACAGAAAATGGGACAAACTAGAAGCTTGTTGCAGCCCTAGTAAACAAGTTCCAAAGTTAAAAACAAGACTTGGATCCTCAAGATGACCAAGTTGGCTTTCCAAAGAACCAAAGAACAAAGGATTTGGACAAGTAATAAGCTCAGTGCAAGCTTATGAAGTTAGAACCAAAACTGTGCACAGGGCAGCTTCAAGAACAGGTACCCCACAAAAAGCACTTGAATAAGCACTTAAACAGCTGAGAAACCAAGAACTAGCATTTTTATATTTTTCTTTACCAACTAGACTACAATACCTCCAAAGCTTATAATCTGAAACCTACTAATGAACCCACAGCGAAATTCCCAATTTTATTCAAAAACGACCCATGTGAACTTTTGACTTTTTGATAAAAACTAAAAGTTTGACCAAAATGAGATTTAAACTGATATTAAACACTGATTATGATATTATAAAGTGAAATAAGACTAACTTGAGTACTTTTAACAACTTTCTATCACAAAATCATGATTCTTGATCTTAAAAATTCCAACAGTTAACAATAGAAATGGATTAAAGAGATTTTTGACTTTTGAGCTATCAAGGACTTGTTTTCTTGATTGAAATGAGATATAAGACCCTTGTGTGACACAGAGCAAGCACAAATAACACTCAAACAAGACCTGATATTATGTAAGCAAGCAAATCCAAACAGACCTATATATATAACAGTTTTGAAGATTTTCAAAGCTAAACACCAATTTAAACCATAAAACTGATTATAGATCTTGTATAATCCTATATTAGAACTAATTAAATCTAAAACAACAACAAAAACATCCTTAAACTCAGAAATGATCTTGAAGCAATTTTTACTGTTAAAATGAAATTTTATAAACTACAACTTAAAAGAGCAAGTAACTAGTTTAATGGCTTGATTATACTAAACTACAACTAATGAATATAAAATCACAGAGATTTAAACTTTTTGAACACTCAAACAGTGAAGTGACAAAATGGATCAAAAGGCCTTACAAATGGTTTCCAAGCTCAACTGAGAACTGAGGTGTACAAACTCAACCTATAGCTTACCAATAAGCTCTAAACCAACAATCAATCCAAATTACCATCCTGCTTCAGCATTCATCATCATTCCCATTGATTTTTAATTTTCAAGCTATTTTTTAAGTATTTTTGTGAATTTTTGAGTTTTGAATATAAACTGAGTTTAAAGGTTCCTAAAGCTTATAAAAGCTTTATAAGAGCTTATATGAGCTCTTTTCAAGCCTTAGAAATTACTTAAAAACACATTTGAGCTGATTGAGATTTTTTAACGAAATGATACATAAACTGAATTTCTAAATACAAACTGAAATTGATATTGAGAATGAGTTCAAAACACACTGAAATTCAATTACAAAACATTTGAAATCTTAAATTTGCACTGGAAAACTACAAAGACTTAAAACTACATTCAAAAGATAAAATTACACTACTCCTAAATTAACTACCCCTCCAAGCTTCTCTTTCCTCCTTTTTATACATCCACTGAGCTCCACGTGGCCTTATGAGAAAATCCCACTTGATTCCAGGGCAAATGGGTCACTTTTGTGGATTTTGGCCAAATTGTCAATATTGGCGGGAAATGTGGATTTTGGCAGTGGAGGTTGAGTAAAGGGTTTAAGGATGCAATTAATGGTTTTTGGAGATGTGATGAGGTGGAGGGACAAGGGGGGTGATGTGTTGAAGTGGAGGTGAGGTTGTGAGGAGTGATTGCAGAGAGCAGTTGAGGGTGAAGACAAGTTGGAGGGAAAACGGGCAAGTGGGGATTTGACTGGGGTGGGTTTATCTTGTTGACCGGGTTGGATTTATTAATAAACCGGGTCAAGGGGTTGGGCTAGGACTGGGCTAAGGATTGGATTTGGATTTGGATATATTAATAGGGCCGTTTGGTTTGTTTGAAATAATAACACAAGGGACCAAACATGTAAATCTTTGAAAGATGAGGGACCCAATCTGTAAATATTGAAGAGTGATCCAAGGGTTTGTTTTGCCAACATTTAATAGTCCAAGGTTTAGTTTTTGACATTTTTGAAATTCCCAAGGACTAATTTTGACCAATTTGGATTTTTAGGGGCTAAAATGTAATTTTCTCAAAACTTTTAGATTTTCCACCAAAGGACTAAATATGACAATTTATGATTTTAAAAAGACCTTTGGTGACTTTTCTTTTGAAATTTTGGCTCAGGGACTATGTTTGACAATTTTATAAACTTGGGGGACTAAAACTGCAATTTTTGCAAATTTGATATGTTTTTCATCTGATTTTGATATTTTTGCATTTAAAACACATAAAACACTGATTTGTGATATTTTGATCATTTTGATGTGTTTCTGAGTGTTTTCAGATGATTTTGCAGTTTATATAGTACAAAAATGATGAGTATTTAGACACTCATCAGTCCTAACCAACAAAACATCGAAGGAATGTTGCAAAACTTAGTTGCATCCCAAGAAACCCAAATGGCTAAGCTCTCGGACCGCTTTAATAATCAACAAGCCGAGATGGATAGGAAAATAGACAACCTTTTGAAAGCCATAGCTAGTGATAAGAAGGTTAGTGCTATCTCAACTCCCGAGCCTTCAGGCATAGAGATTAAGGATCCAAGCAAGCTAAAGTATGTCCAATTCGTCAATACCATCGCCTTAGTTGAACCTGATGAAACAAATGACGAAGAGGACTATACACTAGTGGATGAGGAAATACCCGAGGAAGTAGATGAAATAGACGTTGACTATTTCGACAAATTTCCTACGGAAGAAGAACTATCTCGCCACCCTCACTTAGTGCGCGACCTCCGTCACATGTATGTTAGGAAAAGTCCTCGAATTAAGTTTGGGAACCCGTGGAATCTTAACATACCATGTGTCATAGGACACCTTTTTGTGGCAAAAGCTTACATTGATCGCAAGTCCCCAATCAACATAATGACTAGCACCTACTACAATTGGATATTGAAGAAGCCTATTCCAACTAGGCAAGACCCCAATGATCCTAATGTTAGTTGCAATTTTCTTGGTAGAGTTAAGGGATTGCCCGTTTATGTAGGCAGTTTCACGTTTCCTACGGATTTCATAATTGTAGATGATATTAGCACAGCCATAGACCCTAGCTTGTCCCATGTTATTCTAGGAAAACCTTTCATAGAAAGCACCGGAATGACCTATGACCCCTCATTAGGAGTAGTGCGATTCAAGAATAAGACCGATGACATAGCTTACCAAATGCCGTTTAAGATTGAGAAGTTTTCATCACTCTCTAATGATGAAAAGGAACTTAAACTATCGGTCTATTATAGGAATGATGAAGATAGGGAGAAAGGTGTTGATTATGTTATGGCTAAGATTTTCGGATTCTACAAGGATTGCTTGAGCCTAGGACCGGAATATAGGACCGAATGGGGAGAGGATGAACTCTTAGAGAAGCGCATTTTAGGGCACTTCCACAACATGGAATCCCCCATTAGAGGCCGTCAAGAGGACGGTGGTGAGGAAACGTAGGAGCACGACTACGAGTCTAGCTACAAGACTCTTTAATAAAGAAAAGCGCTTCGTGCGAGGCAACCCATGCTTAATTGTTTGCTTGTTAGTGTCATATATCTTTTATTAATTGTTTATCCTCATGTTTAAATTTGTGAAAATGCTTTACTTTGTTTTTAACCTCGTCTTAATTGCATATAAAGGTATTTTACATAAGGGATAAGTGTAGGGAGGATTACACACGTTTTCAAAAGAAACGTAAACATGAGAATAACAATTAACTAAAGATATATATGTTTGTTTGTTCGAGTCAAATGCTTGTATCGAGTCATAATGGAAGTTTTGTAGAAATTTTTCCAGATTCTAAAGATGTAAATTTTCCAGAATTTTTTCCAGAAAATCGCAGACCAGTTTTTGTCAGGATAACCTGACGGCGTCAGGATTGCAACCTGACGGCGTCAGGAAGGAGTAAAAACATCAGATTACTTTTTCTCGTTTTCTGAGCTACTTATAAATTTTTGGAATTTTCCAGGTCTTAATTTTCTTAGAAATTCTGTAAACATCCATTCCACAAGCATTATATCCTAGTTTAAATCGAGTCTTATATATTATTACTGCCGATTTTATGCGAAGGTTTCGTTTGTTTTCTTCAAGTGTGCAGGTTTAGTTTGTCAAGAAGAAGTTACATAAGATTGGAAGGAGCTTTTCACGCAATAATTCTTCTTGAAAAGAATTTAACCACCACTTTACACGGATCCTACCGAGCTAATCAGGGGAGTATTAGTTTCTTTCGTTTTTAATTACCTTCTTTTATCATATCTTTGATACTTTCGGGGAACATTGGGGACAATGTTCAGTTTAAGTGTAGGGAGGGAAAATAAAACGGGAACTTTGAAACTATGCTTATCCTTGATTATTTGCTTTGTCCAATTGTGATTGTGTAATAAACCATGAGAAAATGTCGGTTAGGGTAATTTTGGCACCAAATTTAAAATTTTTCATGACATATAGGAGTGGGCCATTAGTCTTAACAAAAGCGTCTCACGGATAGGAAGTTGCATGACTAGCACAAAAACCCTTACCACCCAAATTCCACCCAAAATGTGAGGATCGCCCTTAGATTAGTAGGAATAAAAGCATTCATCTTTAATGCTTAGAGTGTGAACCGGTAGTATATTAGATTCTAGAACTTGTTTTGTGATGCATTCCGAGATCGCAAGTGAGGCTACACTTGTGTAGTTAGGAATAACTAAATGATAAGAGGCATTAGGATAACCCTTGTTTGATAAGGTTTTAAAAGGTACCATTTTGAGGGGTCGTTTAAGTCCTTATTTGATCACTTTTGTATCCGTTATTGCTTAATATCGTTCCTTTTCACTTTTTAGGTCTCGTGAAGGCAAAATGCTGGAATGGCACTTATTTGGACGAAAAGGCGCGAATATATGAAGAAAATGGCCAAAGTCGAAATCGAGACACTCACAGTT